>WNWK01009242.1:0-67500 GCA_009830355.1 Cherax destructor
TTTTGCTATTCCAATGCAGGAGTTTTTAATATATATTTTTAGCATTACAGAAAAATCTACATAATCTTATCATTATGTCTGGTCCATAATTATCTGGGACCTTTTTTTTTTTTTTAATATTTCCTTTCTCCTACCCACTTAAGTTATAAGGTTCTGCGAGGAAAAGTGGCAGGTAAATTATTATTTTCATCACTTCACACTTAGGGGCTCTCACGAGTTTCATACGTGATCTTTTCAACAATGTTATATCTATTTTGTAATATGCACTACAGTTTCACCGCCTCTTGGTCCCCTTCCCACAACAACAACGAGCCGACTGATTAATATTATCCGTTTAACGACGGTGTTATCATGGTTGGCAACCAGTCATTGTCGCCTTGTGAAAGAATTCTTTCTGCCGTAAGGAAAATTCCAGCGAGTCTCCGACAGTAAAAGCAGAAGAGATGGTAGGTGCTCCTTGTCTTTGGTTAAGCGGCCGCTGTATGAAGGACACATCTCGTTCGGCGTGGTCATTTACTACAGTTAAGGGTCGCCACAATCTTTAGCGGCGTTTGAAACTCCACCATTTCTTTCCATCCTGCCACTTTTCGAATTGGGCCAGAAAATTCGATAAACAGCATAATGGTTTGCGAGTTCTTTCATCAAATAGGGAAACTCTCCACAGAATTTATTCGGAAATTTATTTTATATATTTTTGTTCATAATATTTTGGTGAAGAAACCTACGACCTGAAGGCAAGTGACTGTCTAAAACATGATGGGCCAGTTTGTGTAATAAGTAAAAACCGAGTATTTCTTACAAGACCATCACCGTTAGTAAATGTAACAATATAAACCAATACATGGTAAACCCATATTTATTATATATATTTCATATAGCAATAAAGCTGTAAAATAAGATATAAGGGGGAATTATTAGCACTTGTAATAGATGATAATACTGACTCAGGGAATAACATGAACTTCCCTGAGCGACTATTAATAAATACATGGATGCTACTGAAATTTTTTGGACGATTTTCTCATGCAGTCTCATTAAGCGCGTTGGGAGCTCAAGAAATCGAAACCTGGTTGAATTTATGGATTTATATAAAGCGTTTGATAGGGCAAATAGGGAGAGTCATGCGGCAGAACTTGCAAATTTATGGAACGGGAGGTAGGTTAATGACAACAGTTAAGAATTTATATGCAGCGAGTGAGGCGCACATTAGGGTATGAAGGAGGGGGACTATTTCCCAGTAACAGTAAAACCTAGACAGGAATACGGATGACACCATGGTGGTTTAAACGATTTATAGACCGGATGGTAAAAAAAACGTGAATGCCAGGGTGTTGGGAAGGAGTGGTGAATTGAAAGATTTATCTTGTACAAACTGGGAGTTATCCCATTTGCTCTTTTCTGATAACTCTTAATTCATTCTCAAGCCAAGCTGCAAAGGTTGGTGGTATAATCTGGGAGAATAGATAAAAGAAGGAAATTAAAAGTAAACGTAGAAAAAAGCAAGGTGATGAGGGTAACAAAAACTATGTGAAGTTAAACTGAATATCAAATTAGAAGGAGGGACAATAAAGGAAGTTAATGTATTAAATATTTGGGAAAGGACATAACAGCAGACAGATCTATGAAAAATGACGTGAGGTATAGAATACAGGAGAGGAAAATGGTTGGTGGTGTTTTAAAGCATATGTGTAAAGAAGTTTATTCACGAAGGCAAAAGAAACTAATGTATCACGGGATAGTGGCACCAACACTTTGATACAAGTGTGATACATGGGTTATGAATATTACTGTGAGGCGGTGGCTAGAGGCAGCTGAGATGTCATGGTTGAGAGAAATGTGCGGTGTGAATATAATGCAGAGTTTGGAGCATAGCAATAAAAAGGTGACGTGGGATCACCGAGAGTATAATTTAAGCACTTGAGAAGGGGCATGTAGATTAGATGGAGAGGGATAGTTGACAAAGGTGTATATATCCGAGAAATAAGGTAGGAGGAACAGGGGTCATCCAGGGTACGATTAGGAAAAAGGTAAAAAAAAAAAGGCTTCGAGTTTTATGAGGTTGAGCATCCAGGAGGCTTGTGTGAGCAAGTTAGATAGGAGTGAACGGAAACAAATGCTTTCTAATGGTTGTGCTGTTGGAGTATGAGCAGAGAAACTTTTATGAAGGGAATCAAGGAAAACCTGTTAGGAGGACCTGAATAGTGGAGATGGAAAGGGCAGTGTCTCCTCTCTGAAGGTAAGATGGGGATGTGGAAGTAGGATAAGCTGAGTGTGATGTCAGCACACTTCTAGAAAGACGGCTGTTGACTGAATGATGAATGAGTTTTCTTCTTGAAGTTACACTGCCTTAACGAGAGACTGCTGATTAGATAATAATAATAATAATAATAATAATGTATACCCCTAATTCCCACAACCACATCATAAACAGGGATGGCGCACTACTTTCTGTCAGAGATGAAGGACTCGTTAGTAGGCAGCCAATCTTCAGACTTAATAATGAAAACACTTTGCCCACGCTCTCACCCGTCCGAAGACTTGCCAGAACTACTGGTGCTTAACCTGACTGACCAAAAGGCAAAAAGGAAGTACATATATTAATATATTCGTCCTTTGTCTCTTCCAACCCCACATTACGTCTAATGTCAATCTGTAAGAAAAAGTTTTATTTGCTCATTGTTTTTTTTACACCATCAATTCTGTGCTAACACGTTCTTCCATGAAACTGTAGTCTTGTTGAAAACTCCATTACCACCAGCACGCGTGTTTGTCAAGGCAACGATTTTTTTATCTTCTCTAAAGGAAAATTTTGTGCCGGTATTTGTATCCTTTGGTGGACGACTTTAAAAGGTGCCTTTAAAAGCTGTCCACTGCCGCGTTGTTGCCGCAGAGGCGCAGGGGAGCAGCACAATCCTCAGACTCACATGGAAAATAGCCCTGGAAATGTTTACCACAGAGTTTCCAGTATTCCTTTTCTTGGTAAGGAGAGGTAAGCTCCTAGAAGCGGCTTGACATTTTAAAGGGGCTGCATTACGCTTATGTCACATTACTTTCATTTATAAGGAAATGAAACGCGAAATGTGCTAGTTCTTTTGTAGGCCTCCAAACCCATGTTTGACAGGTCTAAGACATACCCAATAGTTCTTGCTTATATTTTGGTTATATCCTGCTTATTTAAAGTTATGTTTCAACAATGCAGAATTTTACTTAATGTCACTCATCTGCAACTCTATTCTCCAATATCAGACTCGTTAAGCAAATATGTATTTAGCCATCTTTCATATTTATGAATAGAGGAGTAGTGCATGTGGCCTACTAGAGCATGCTAAGGATGTGCATTTTCTGAAAAATGCTAAAAACACCAGCTAACAGTCCAGAACGCTCCTCTTCTCATTTTCGTAAAATTCTTGAAAACAGTTCGTCGAGGCTGGATAATTAAGAACGTTGATACCAGGCAAGTAGGAGACATTTTAAGACATTCTCTCTATATTGGAATATTGCTTTAAACTAATAACCTCTTAAGGAAAGCAGAGGTTCTGATGTGGAGAACGTATAGTGAACCTTCTTTATGCATGTCATTTTAGACACTTAAATTCTAAGAAATGAATCCAGTATCACAATCTCGGCTCTGTAGGGCTGAAGAGAAAGATATTTAATAATTTTCACCTGAAAAATAATGAAGAAACCGTCTCCAAATCAGCTCACTGAAACATATCTTTGTAAGAGCGGAAACTGCAGTAGAATTTGCTATATATCCTCAGCAAAAGGCAGGAGTGCAATATGACAATTAAATGATAAATCGATAAAAAGAAATCTAAGGTTTCTCGGGTGCCTCCTTCGGATATAAGGAAAATTACTAAAGACATCTAAAGACTGACCGACCTAGTGACCGTGCTTGAGACGGGGTCCAGGGATGAAAGATCCCATAAGCATGATCAGGTAAATAGCAGGTAATCTGGTGATATCTAGAGATCCCCTCCTTAAACACACTCGTCTTCACTTGAAAGAAGAGAATATACTTCTTGAGAACTAAGAAAGTATCTTACAGAAAAATGAATAGATAAATTTAATGTCTACTCGTATGCATTAAGAATAAACAGCTTGGACTGAAATTTAAAAAAAGTATGTGCATATAAGCTCACTGTTTATGAAAAGGGAGTTTTCCTGGAAGATGGTCAACCTCGTAATATATAATTCTGGGTTGTGTATTCAAGCCAAAGTCACTCAAAGGACTAAAAGATAAAAAAAAAAAAGTCATACAAGACCACAAGTCATTAGCCGAGTAATTCGAGCGAATAAGTCTTTTATTGTTAATTTTATCGTGCATTCTTTCAAGATTTTTTCTTCTTTTTAGTAATCCCTGTGTTTAATATTAATTAATATTAAAGCAGACCTTATTTTTTAAGGCGACCCACATATATTTAAGTAGCTCAATGCACTGAGTAGCTTAGGTTAGTTTAATTAACCCAGGTCCATTTATGTAATCCAGATGCATTTAGGAAACCCAGTTCTATTACGTAATCCAGGTCTGTTTAAGAGGTTGGTAATTTTAAATATTATGTTTAGCTTTTCATTTATTGCTACTCATAAATTCTTAAGACTTTCTGAGTTATCAGTTCGGTGAACGAGTAAAATATTTTTAGTAGCTAAGAAATTAAAAACAAACGTTATGTTAAATGGAACTAGAATAAAACCTCTAAGGTTATATACACAGAGAGGAGTGTGACTCTTTTCTCCCTTTGAAGTCTCGTAGTGTACTCACCTGTGAAGCCTCTCCTGGGATGATCAGCTGTGAAACCTGTTAGGTGATGCTGTTCCGCAAAATCTTATCTCCCCCTGATGCTGATCTGTGTGAAGCTTTTCCGTGTGATGCTCAGCTGCGAAACCTCTCCGTGTAAATTTTAATTCTTTTCCTGACGAGGCTCGAATGTACCTATCCTCTTTTTTTCCTACCCAGGGAAAAATCTTTGATCACTGATCTAAAACATCGAAAATTCTTTGAGAGAACTTTTCCGGGGCTTAGCCAGAAGGGCTCAGCGTATAGGAAAAGATCGGTGTATTCTGATTCCGAGGTGGGGAGAAAATGTTGTGGTCTGAGCCAGGTAGAAAAGCGCGAGTATCACAATGGACAAAAAATGCTGCTTTCCTCTATTATATATCACCTAATTTCAGTAGGTCTCCTGATGAACATTACAGCTTATTTCTTTTATATTAGATTTTTATATCAACTTAGTTTAGAAAACTTGGGATCAACACCTTCACTTTCTATGAAATTATCTACTCCATACATTAGTTCCTATCTATTCTAATGTACCTACTCAGTGGTTCCTATTTATGGAAATAAATTGCTCCACACAGTTCCTATTTATGAAAATAAATTTACACCTATTCAAGAATTACCATTAAAAATACTAATACCATTAAATACGTAGTATCTATTCTCCATTGTATATAAAAAATATTTACTCCAATCAACTGTTTCTCTTAAAATACATACATAATACTCCTGTCAGCAATTTCTATTTACTACAATATATCAGCAAGCAGTTCCTTTGATATGTACCGACCGTAGCAAGTACTTTCAGGATATAAAAAAAATGCATCTTTCCCAGGGAACTTTTGAGAACGAAAATTGCTGTAAACACTTCATCGCTGATAAAAAGTCTTCTCAGATTTCAGTCGTGCCATAAAATCTCCATTTCAGATTCTCATTAATTTCAAAGTTATTCACAAAAACGTTGATATGGCCGATTACCTGCACATTGCTACTGGCTCCTCGACTATTTTCACAGGTATGGAGACAAAGATGCCAGTTGTATAACTTTTACTGAAGCAACATCTCGCTATCCGTAGAGCTTAATCAAATCATGATAAAGCTCTGGTAACGAGAAAGTTTGAAGAGCAAATCTTTAGTTATGAGATATTCTCAGTCGCTACCTGATAAAAGTTCAACACTGAGCGAGACGTTGACACGATAAAGTCTCTAAAAAAAACATCTCTCTACCATACTTGTCAGCACCATTTACCTGTCAATGGTAAAAAATTACAGAAGCGATACTTCGACCCTATTTAACACCTGTTTTGCATCTTGAGTCATTCTTCGTGCTTGTTGGCAATAAGCCATTACATGCGTCTTCACATTTACATTCACAAGATAGCGAGAGTAACAAATAATAAAAAGCGTTCTGATGGCATGAACAATTTTACCACTGTGTACTAAAACTGCTTACACGCAATGGCGAAGCCTGTGAAGCGGTGGTTGAGAATCTGAGCTCAAATCTTTCCCTCGGGACTTGTTATGTAACATGGAACTCTGAGCCCAGAAACTGTAACCGAAATCAATCAATCAGTCAGTCAGTCTCTCTCGCTCTAAATATACCCTTGCTTTTTCTTGTGCATCTTACATATCTAAAAGCACCTTGCTCCATCAGGTAATAGCGAATGAAGTGTAAAAAAAAAGATTACACTAATATAATCTAAGAGCAGGTAATGCAATTCAGATAGTGAAGCCCTTCACTGACGGCTTCAAAAGAAAACTTTGGACTTGCCACTATCATATGCAAGAAACAGACGGTTAAATTGTTGTAAGTTATTACTCTCGCCTCACATTCAAAAGATATATATATAGACATGCAGTATGTGTGTGTGTGTGTGTGTGTGTGTGTGTGTGTAGAGAGAGAGAGAGAGAGAGAGAGAGAGAGAGAGAATGCATATTTAGGTGCAAGGAACACGCCATTCTGAAGACAACCATTACTAAACATGCTAAAAAAGTTAAAGGTAACACACACAAGACGTTGAAGCCAAGAAAGAAAATTGTTGAAGATGAACCAGCCGGAAGTGTTTGACCCAAGATGCTCAGTTTTGGGAGTAGTCACGCACAGGATCTCCTTGAGGATCCCATCAACGCTCAAGGGGCAAAGAACACTCAACGGCCCGCTGATTGAGCTCTCGAGTGAGCAAAATTTATCTGCAAAGAAAATTTCTTTGTATTTGCAACAGTGATGTAACAAAAATATTACTACTCCCACTGCTGCTGCTGTTACTATTTCTATTACTGCTACTACCAAAACCACCACTAATAATAATAATAATAAAAATGATAATGACGATACTAATGAAAGTTATATTATCCACTCACTGTCAATATGAAGTTTTCTCAAGTGATAACAGACTCCTTCTCATCAAAAAGAACAAGCTCAGTCCCATTCTCCTATTGCATAAATTGTTCCTTCTATGATAGTGAAAAATTTCAGTTTGCACATTTTTTTTAAATATTCAATAAAAAGGGTGAATTGCTCGATCCTTATTCAGGATCTTCCTCATCACAGTCCCTTTAAAGAGGGGCACATCGGCACCCACTCGTTGGTGTCATGTCTTCACTACCCACTTTGACATTATTAAATGCTGGACAGGTTTTATCATAGCAGAGACTAATGTTTTCAGTTAATGACTGAGATTGCGCGAGGTATTATTAAAGCTCTTTCCCCGACAACATTTTTCTCTTTCTCTGGAAATTCTGAAGAAGTGAGGATTTAGTTTGAGCATATATATATATATATATATATATATATATATATATATATATATATATATATATATATATATATTGTATATTCATACCTCGGTTTACATAAATTCGGCCTACTTCAAATTTGTTTTTAAGATGGGTAAATTTCAGTTCAGGGAACGTCATTTCGTCCGACTTTACGTCACTCATCAACGTCTATTACGTCATTTTTTTGTGTTCATTATTCTGTTAGTGTTCTTTAAGGTTTAACAAAAGTAATATTCTATACCGAGTTATTTACACTAGTTTTGCGGTGTTCATCGTCATTTTTAAGGCATTATGTCCGGTTTACGTCAAAAGCCGGTTTACGTCACGGCGCTTGGAACCAATTAATGACGTAGGGCGGGGTATAACTGTAAATATTTTAGCTAATAGTATAATCTTCATATACATGCCTCTCTCCCCCTATATATTAAAAGGTCACAGTCGCTGCTACAAGTCTGTTAAACTTCTATATTTCCTTTCGTATATTTCGTTAATTGGAGACCTGAAAATCAATGGATGTTATGAGGACAAATATTTAATCTATAATTAAAAGAAATAACCAAAGGCCAAATTTTCATTTCTTTTTTACCCATATGTTAATTACTGGGGAAACTAACATTATCTGTGTTTCTCGAAAAATGGGGAAAAACGCTAAATTAACGAACTGGTTCCAGATGGCTAACAGGCGAGAATAGTAAAGACACATTGCGTGGTAAGCTTTTACTGGAATAACGCTTCGCTCTGTGTAGAACATTATCATAGCTTGATAACGCTCTACACAAAGAGGTATGATTAAAAAAATATTCAGATTTTTTTTTTTTTGCTGCAAATGACGTAAGTAGACACTGAAACAACATTTAAACCACGCAACTAATCTGTAAGTCTCCAGATGAAGGTAACATGAGCAGGCATAAACAAGAACGAGGGAGACAACTCTTTCTTCCTGAAATTACGAATATTGCTGCCAAAGCTTATGAATATTACTGCTCGTACTTGCGTTCGCATACATTTCTGCCTCTTCTTATATTTCTATCCAAGCTTTGGTAAATATACATTTGGCTAAGTGCGTAAATCTCTTGACAAGCGTATAATTCCTACCAAGCTTGTATACAATTCTATCTAGGCGTGCAAATATTTCTGCAAAGGCTTAAGTATATTTTAATCTCATGGGATTCACGTTCTCGCTCTGGCTTGGGCGTACTGAGTGCCGTCTTTGATGTGAGCTGGTTAAAACATCCCGCGGGAGGAGTACCTACTGCGTACTGCCAGAAGAGTTGCGTTGTGGACCAACTTTACTTCTCAACTCTTGCCATTGATGTGTATTGACACACGCACACCACCACCCACGCACACACGCGCGCGCACACACACACAGGGCCTGCAACTACATATAGGTGAGTACACATTCGTACGTAGGCGCGCACACATGCAAAACTGAAACAGACTCATAAGCACGTATATGCACAGACATGGACCAACGGATGCACGCATTCACGCACGTAGATCCCAATCCGCCCCTTCCCCTTCCCGATCGTTTCCAGATACTGACACTCAGTTATAATAGGAATTCGGCCATTAAGGTCCTGATGAACACTTTCTCTTACTGCCCTTGTTTACCTAGCAGACAACAGGTCCCTAACGCTTACCCCAACGTTGTGTGTCACATCCGAGGGATTCCATATGCTCGACTAGGATCACTTCCGCGGAGTGCTGGAACCAATACGAAATTTAGGTACTGTATTGTGAAGGATTCCGTCCCTTCATCCATCAACAACTTTTATCATTTGGGAAATGGGACGAACGATGAAGACGTCTGTGAGTAATGCAGTTAGCTACAAATAGGTAATAATATTTTGAAGATTATTAACCTACACGATGTATGTTTTAGTTGCCTTTTGTTATTATCTCTTAGGAAGGTCTGAACAGTCGTATTAGGTTAGACAGGTTCAATGCTTTACCCATGAGCTACTGAGCTAATATCGAAGATTCTGAAGCAGTACTCTTCATTTTATATTTTAAATTTACAAATATTTACAAGTTAGCAGAGAATTTTGCTAAAATGCTTTGGATCAACACTTTTACAAATGTTATATATATATATATATATATATATATATATATATATATATATATATATATATATATATATATATATATAATGATGAGGGAGGCAAAACTATTTATAAAATACATTATAAAATTAAAAAAATATGGAAAGAAATATAAATGTAATAGAATAATTTCACGTTCAGCAAACACATTTTTGCAATAACTGAGACTATATTAAATTTGAAGAGTCGGGTTGTGCATTCAAACGTAATATACAGGGATATAAATATTTCACACAGAAAGAAGGAATGAGTAGGCGGCGACGAGGAATGTTAGGGACGGGGGGTATATCTAGCTCTTGAATCAAAATCCTAACATTTTTGTAAGTACGCGATGCTTTATTACATATAAAATACATTATACATCATAAAAGAATTAAAAAAATCGAATTTTGAAAATTTGACCGAGGGAAGAGTCACAGACTAAATTCAGCTCTAGTTTTATATCGGATTTGAAAAATTAACATGTCTATGTAAATTCTTTGACTTAAAACAATGAGACTGCATTAGATGCAAATGTAATAGATTCTAGTATAGAATACAGTAGAGGAAATATCATAGGACTGCCATAGATGTAACAATTGCTATTCTATTTACTGGACTATTCATTGGGAGAAAAAATGATAATACTAAAGCAGGGAAGGTTCCAGATTGCTCCTCAACAGACTAAAGTGGATTAAGAAATAGTCTAAGTAGTATTGACTTGTACTTAAAATATCAGCATGTCAAAAAATTACTTTTTAATATATATTCTTGTTTTGCCTTTGAAGATACAAGAATAATCTCAAATATTTCATTAAAGAGGAATCCAAAACCAGCAAATTGTGGAGGATAAAAAGTCTAAAACAAGTACATAGATAAAGACGCACCATGAACATTCTTGAAGAATTTTAAAAATTTTCTAAATACTGGAATGAACGCCTTTATGAAGCACTGGGAAATAGTTTTAATAAAACATTGGAAACAAGCAGATTTGTTTAAGTTTTTTTTTTTAAATGAGCCATTGTATTGACTCTTTACAAAACGGTCCACTCAGCCTACCATCAACACGAAGCAGATTACAGCATTTGATAATGACTGATACTACTTCAAGTTACCCTACATAGAAGAGGACAGGCCAGTGTTTCTCCTTTCTTATGTTATGTTCTTGTGAAACCGTAGATAAATTTTACGTCTATGTTTGGTAACTTGAAATAGTATCAGTCATTATCAAATGCTTAATCTGCTTCGTGTTGATGGTAGGCTGAGTGGTCCGTTTTGTAAAGAGTCATCACAATGGCTTATTTAAAAAAAAAAACTTAGGCAAATCTGCTTGTTTCCAATGTTTTATTAAAAATATTTCCCAGTGCTTCATAAAGTGTTGTCTTTGAGGATTTTTTGTCATTAAAGTTTACGATGAGTTGGAAAACAATAGAAAAATATTACATTGTTTACGGATCCTTAGTAAAGTTTTTAATATTCACGTGAGAAATATTGACGAAAAAAACTTTGGCACTTCACAAATCTGGTGAAGTTCCCTCCCAGTTAATAGCATCAATAAACAATAGACAGCAGAGAGCTAATTCTTTTTTTAAATTTAAT
The DNA here is from genome assembly GCA_009830355.1 of Cherax destructor. Taxonomy (NCBI): domain Eukaryota; kingdom Metazoa; phylum Arthropoda; class Malacostraca; order Decapoda; family Parastacidae; genus Cherax; species Cherax destructor. The sequence continues at coordinate 11,242 of WNWK01009242.1, forward strand.
GTGAAAAGCTCATTATGCTCTTTGTATAAATGTAATACTTTTAGAAAGGCATTCACAATCTACACTAACAGTCTGAATGATGATATTAATGTTAATAAATGTTGACACAGGCTGAAAAGTTTGTAGAACAATTGTGTTACTGATGAATGCATGTACGTACGTATGTAAGCTTGTGTGTATATATATATATATATATATATATATATATATATATATATATATATATATATATATATATATATATCTTTCTTGAAGCCTTTTTATCCACTTCTCCGAGGCTATGGGTCCCACAATTTGATGTATATATATATATATATATATATATATATATATATATATATATATATATATATATATATATATATATATATGCAAGTATATCTATGTATATAAATATAAGTGAGCAAATAAATGTATATGCTTTTGTGTACGTATGTATATGCTTGTATATTTATACATGCATGTATATATGTGAACGTTTGCATATGTATGCACGTACATACACTACTGTGTATGCAGAACAACCACTGTGAAAAAAAATGTGAACTTCCAATCACTTTCGTAATTTCTCACATTATCAAGGAACTGTAAAATTAAAAGAGCAGAACGCATTTAAGTCGACATTACACTGACCCTTTATGATGATGCGAGGTGGTGGTCAAGGACCTGTCAGATACACCTTATATTCTACCCAAACTTTAAGATTTTAACTTGTCGAATATATCTTAAATTCTTCCCAAATTTTATTAAGTATCGTGTAGGCTAGATGTTGCGAAGGGCCCCATAACAGTTAAAGCTACAGGGCCCCAAAAATGTAGGACAGCCACTTTTTTTTATTGCAAAATAAGCCAATAGGACTGGAAATTACTAGTTCTAAGCCTTCCGCACTTTGCAAGTGCTTCTCCAATATCCCAGCGTGCCATAGTACATAAAACATTCTGAAACGAGCACGACGAAAGAGAAAATGAAGGAAAAATGAGCATGACTGAAGCAGTATTAAAGAAAAACGTCCAATTTGTATTCTTTTACAAAGAAAAAAAATATATTCCACTGCCTCGCATGGGCCAGTAGGACTGCTGCAGTGTTCCTTCTTTCTTGTGTTCTTATGCTTACATTTATCTGTTTTTATATGATGATTATATGGCCTATGAAAAAATTCCACAGACCTTTTTTCTGAGGTATTTGTTGAAAGTCACACCGTAAATTGACTAACTCCCAAGGCGCTGTATGACCATTATGAATATAATAAAACTATGTCAGTGTAGATAGAGAGAACTTATTTTAATCATCATTTCAGAGAATAAAGAATTATTAATTGCGTCATGTTTATTTGTACTTTTAACAACACACGTGCAATCGATAGATGTTACACCTGACACATGATCTAACTCGTTTAATAGGTGGCACCGATTCCAGACATATGTAAATACGTTGTAAATCAGGTTCCCGTAGTGGTACACTTGGCCCTCGTGACTCTAGCCAGCAAACAAAACATCAAGGAGAGTATTACTTACGAGAAAAGGATCTTTGTCTCTAGTTTTAATTAATTAATGGGGAATATTTGTAACTGGCATAAATACTCTGACACGTTCACCAAAGTGAAGTATACTACGGAAACCTGAATAACAATAGAAAGTATCACTTTGCGGGAATACAGTTTTCTCCAAACGCTTTGCCTAAAAAAGAAATATCAAAGAGGAACTATCAAAAGTGGCCTTTCCCAAACTGATGCGGTTTTCAACTTCGGAAGAAACCAGTTTCTGAAAAGTATTGTCATTTGGAAAAGAACGAGAATCGCTTCGGAAAAGTTGGCAAACACGGCTGTTTGTTGTGATTCAAGCCACCGAACTACTGATAAAAGTAATTTGAGGAACACATTGGTTTTAACGCTGAAATATCCATTGTAAGAATTACTTTAGAGGATGGAACTCTGGTGAGAACGGTATCGCAACTGATAAGAACAGGTTCAAAATTTGCTGTGTTTAGGAATGAGCATAACCACAGTTGGAAATTTTGCAAAATGTGAGAAAGTTAAGAATTAAAACGTTCAATAAAGAACAGATAAATTATTTTTAGCATAATGAAAAGACACTTGGAGCAGAGAAAGATTTAACACATTTAGTTTTATTAATTATTATTAAAGACAGCTCAAACAATAGTGCGAAACGCAACAAAAACGAATATAACTTAATCCAGCAAATGCAAATTCTACTCAGAAAATAAAATGTGGGTGAAGAAAGGCATTACAGGTTAATGAAACATCACGCGCTGCATTAATGGAGTCTGTGACGTTCATGTGAACGTATTATACTGATGAAGATGGCAGTGTTAATGAACGTATTATTGTGATGAAGGAGTAAGTGTTTATTAGAGTATTACTCTCGTGTATTAGCAAACTTGTATACATTACTGTAATGAAGTAGGGAATGTTTGTGTATTACACATTTAAGGCAGGGAACGTTTATCATTTTCTTACGTTTATGTAAAGGAATGTTCGTCAAGTTATCGTAATGCATTAGGTAACGTTATGTATGTTATATTTAAAAAGAATAATAATTAATTTACAGCATTAGATAGAAGAAAGTCTAGTTTCGTAGTTCATCTTAATTGTAGATGAAACGAGAGAAAGAGAGAGCACACGATAAGAGAACGAGACAATGTAAAGCCTCATTCAAGAAAACTCATTTCATCGACCCCACAGTGGTTGACCCTCTGGTTCCGGCAAGTTCTTCAGTACCTGTTATGTAGGAGGCCAGTGTTCTTAAGGTCTCCTGACTTCATGGAGAGAAAGAAGACAGATATTAAATCACACCACGGGCAACCATCAGCACTTTCACTTAGATTGTATCATTTTTCAGAATATCGTCCCACCAGCGATCATTCATACATCGACTTGCATGTGGAACATTGTTCTAAGCACATTATAAACATCAACAGCTGAGCATTTAAAAGTTGTGTCGCACATATTTTGTTTGGGACTGATTTTGAAATGAGCTAAGGTAAGACAGCAATTATTAATCTGTAATATATTTTCTTGGGGAAGCACATAAGTGCTCAAGTAGCGCCTATGAAATAGAATGGAGCGAGAGGAGGAAGAAGAGGGAGGGCAGCTCAACTTTTTCCGATCAATACCTCTTCGCCAGCATCAATCCACCCCTCTTGCAGGGTGAACTTTTAATGTAAACGCAGGAATTGTGGACCCTTATGACATAGAAGCCTTGAGTGTAAAAACGAAGAGGACTGAGATTGGATAACATAATACTCAGATATAAAAGCCAATATAAGCAGTGAGGGGAAACTACAGCAGCGCCGGACAAATAAAATCCTGTGTTGCTTGTCATAATGTTCACTCCCCTGTGAAGTAGCCAGTAGCGAAGCTTGTATTCTAACGTCTTACATTACACGAAGTTTGTTAGCTAGTGGGAATGTTTATTTAAGTAGCAGGTAAGTAGCCTTTGCTAGTGGGGAAAGTTGAGTTTGTGTAGGGGAAGACTTCTGCCTGCCCTGTCCTCGTGGCCTACCTCTCTCACTGCTCTTCCTAGAATATGTAGGATGGTTTCCCCAGCCTACCAAGTAATGTATTAAAAAAATAGAGCTTGTGTGTTACTGACAGCGCTACCAACCACACCATGAACATTCATAAACCATCAAACAGAATTCCATTCTTATTCTAAAGATCGGATTGTGGAAGCCCCAACTGGGGCACTCGCAGAAAATTTTACGTAACGCAATCACTAACTGGCTGGTAGAACAGTTCTTGCCCAAATACCCTTAGTTCCCTCATGGTTGGTAACTGGGTTGGGGCATGAGTTACCTAGGTGATGCCTTTGTGTCTCACATGCCATTCCTTAGGAATTGCACAGTTCACATTGCGCAGACCAGATTGGTCAGCTGCCACCTTGCCGCAAACAACTGGAAATGTGTGAATAGAAGAGGCGAAGAAGAGCCACTAAAATAAAAATAAAATAGTGCAAGGGGAGAGTAAGAGTGTGAGTGTGTGTGTAGATAGAAACTGCTAATAGAAAATCCAGAATGGCAGTAACGGGATATCTCCGCCTGACCATACCGCGATTAGCAGACGAGATGGAACCTTCATAAATCCTCCTGCTGAATAACCAACACGCTTTAGAACCTCATTAAATCCTATTCTATGCACATAAGAATTGTAGTTTTTTTTAAAGATGAACCAGCCTTAGGTTTGATTTTTATGAGGGAAGGGCAATCTTTGCTAATGGTTTTACTAATCAAGTGAGAATATCCCATTTACTGGGAATATCCTCCCTTTGAAAGGTGGCTACCAGAATATTTTGACAAAGTTAACTTTACCACCTTACTGGTTGTTGTTCAGGTTGAAACGAAAACTGACTACACAATTTTAAGTCCGTTAAGTAAACCCATTTAACCATATCTGCTTGGAAGATTAGTCGACTAGAGCGTTTCACTGGAGAGAGAGAAATCTACATTTTGTGAGGTTGCCATTTGAAGCCCACCTAGATGACCGAGGTCATGTTCAACGAATCGCAAAGAGAATGATTGAGAGTTTTCTCAAGCAGGGACTTCAGACGAGCGTCGTAATGTCATCTAAGCCTGTTATCCAGAGTCATTACGCTCTGTACACAACACAGATTAATTACACTATTCAGACGTATCACGTGATTTGTTCAACACAAAAATCCTGTGTCTTGCACAATTCTTAGAAAAATACAGCTCTACACTGCACTAAATTCATTAGGGTCTATATAACTCACGTGTTCAATACAACACACACACAGATATTGTACTCAGTACGATACGTAAATAATTTACAAATTTCTCATTCTACATAATCCAGCACTTAGTGTTTCATATTAACACCGACGTACGAAGATATTCAGAAGAGTGATGATTTATATCAAGTATTAGTAACAGCGGTTACACTATAGCTCTTCACATCATTAGTAAAGCCTCAGTTGGATTATGCAACTCAGTTCTGGTCTCCATATTGAAGAATGGATATAAATTCGTTAGAAAACATTCATACGAATACCGAGGTACGAAGATGATGCTCACCAGAGTGATGGATCAAACAGCAACTAGCCGAGGCCAGATGGCAGGGAAAACACACTCCCTTTTATTAAAAAATATATTTTCGACGGGAGTTTCAAGGCAAAACCGGCGTAATATTGGTGTTTTTCTGAAACACGTCTTCCTGCCCCGACGGAAGTGTTTTCATTCCTGTCTCGGAGGAAAGAGTATATATATTATATTTATTATATCACCTTCCTGTTTTTTCGGTACACTTCTCGTTCCTTGGTGTTATTTATCTGTCCCCTCAGTACTCTTTCCCGTTCCCTGTTGTCGTTCACCTGTTTAATGCCTTTCTGTTCCTCAGTGCTCTATTTATGCTAAGGTTAACAGTAGAACAAATATACCTACATGGGAATATTTTTTTTGAGATATTCTATTTTTTTATTTGCTTTCGTGTAGGTTCATTTGCACTATTATGATTATTATTAATGGGAAGTGCTAAACCCGCAGGGGTCAGAGAGAGTGAGGAATTAAGAGACAATCGGGTTTGATCTAAGTAGAGGGGTAGCTCCAGTTGCCTGGATCAAGAGCCCTTTATCGGTATCAAGGAGTAATTATTCACTAAGGTCACACGACAAATAGGAAATGTGTTTGTACATATCTAATTTTTGTCAAGTTCTTATTTATGTAATCTTAAGAAATGCTATGTACATGTATGTATATGTATTTATAGTCATATACACATGAAAATATATTTTTATGGAAGTATGCATATCAATACATGCTAGACAAAAAAAAAATACACAATCGTGCCCAGTTCTATTCACATTGTTGATCCCAAGAACGTATTCTTTGTAATCAGAAATAACATTCAAGTAAACATTCCTGTCAAGTACGTACGTACGTACAGGAATGTACGTACCTGAGTGTAAAATTTACAGTGTAAAATATGTCCGTCATTTTACAAAATAGATATTACTGATTAGATGAACCGTATATGATGTAAAATATCATTCCCAGATGCTTTGGTTCAAAAATTTGACCTATGGTTTATCAAAAAAAAATATTGATTTACATCTGAATTCTTTTGCGGAGGTGTAGTGTGTATTTTATATAGGAAAGGAATAAAACAATTTTTGTCGGGAAAACGAATCCAGGTCCTCAGCGTGGACATTGAGAGAAAATAGTAGATTGTTTTTTGTTTAAGTATATTGTGAATCAGTGGCACACGGACGAGAATATCTTTTAACATTTCACTGCAAATGAAGCTTTTTTAAGTACTTGATAAAATTTTACGTTTACCGAGTTATCGCTAAATGAAAAGATTTCATTGTCCATGTCACCTTAGCTCACAATTTATATCTGACCAAGTTACATAAAAATTAGTCTTCTTTGTCGATAAATCTAAATAACTATTTGCTACTTGTTGCTGTTATTCAATGTCCTACCACAATTGTGAGAAGGTGGATGAAGGAGCGGAGAGAAGGAAGCTTGAAGGGATGAAGAGAGGGAGAGGTGAGAAGGAATTGTGTAGAAAGTGAGTGTGAGGGTGGTGTTAAAGCTTCAAGAATTCTGAAGTCGATCACTGGTAAATCTTTATTGTGATAAACCAACACAGCACGGAGGAAAAGAGCAGTATATTCGTATTGACAAGGAGTTTTAGTTTAAGCGTGGTGTTGTCGTGGTGCTGTCGTGGTGCTCTCGCGGTGCTCTCGCGGTGTTGTCGTGGTGCTGTCGTGGTGCTCTCGCGGTGCTCTCGCGGTGTTGTCGTGGTGTTGTCATTTACGTGAGGTATTGCCGAAGAATTGTTTTCGAATTGTTGTTATCGAGATATTTTGAGGTAGAGTTGACATTTACGAGAGGCATTGTCGTGGGGTTTTCCCTTACGAGAGGTTTCATCACGGGGTTCTCTTTTAGGAGAAATATTGTCCTGGGGAAAGGGGGTTTCGATTACCAAAGATTGTGTCGTGTGGGTGTTTACGAGAGGTTCTGTCGTGGGAGTTACATTTATAAGAGGTATTGTTGTGAGGCTCGTCGAACAAGCGAGAAGTTGTCAAATAACCGAGTCATTTCATATTGTCAAAGAGAAGTTGTCAGCGAATGTGTCGTGCAGACTCAGCGGACAGGCGAGAACAACACAGCTGACAATGAGACAAAGAAATCTATTTAGATAATGGTCGGTGCTTTCTTAACGCCATTCGACACGCCAGCCAAGTCGATCACAACAGCGGCTCCAACGCCACCATTGTCACGCTGGTGCCACATTTGTTACCTTTCTCTTCCCACCCCCCCAAAAAAAATCGAAAAACTGAAGAAAGTTCTCAGCGGAATTATATATTTTTTTATGATTGGCATGCGATGCAATTTTCAAATGGAGAATGCGAAAGGCAAGGCACTGATTAAAATAAAAACTGTTGTTGATATAAAGGCTTTAATAGAAATTCCTGCATGAAATACGAAAGAACTGTTTTGTATTCACAGCGTTAAAGGCAACACAAATATGAAACATGAAGACTGATTGAATTTTTCAGTTACTTGTTCTGACAGCAAATATGCGTTATTGGTTCAAACTTACAATAAATTGTTTGGCTTTGTATGCAGCAAATCTCGTCTATATTACGAAATATATCTTTAAACACAATTTATTTTCCGTGATGTTAAATATTTATTATATAATCAGCAAAGTAATCTATCCCCAGGTCTACTGCCTTTCAAACACCTCAACTTTGTAGTGTCTTATTTTTTCAATAAAATATTAAATGGAGGTGTTTTGGTCGATACCAGGAGACGATGCTCGGAAGGAGCAGTCATACAGAATTTATACCAACTCGGGAAGCCTTAACACACGCATGGAGCATAGAAGCTGAACCTCCAAAGCTTCAAGTCACAGCTTCCCTCAAGAGAACTAGGAGTTATTGCTCAACCCTGGCAAGGCACTCAGGAGTTAAAGATCACATTAAGAAGGCCCAGAAGCTATATCTGAACACCTTTAAGAAATTCAGGAAACAGAATTCAACCCAATCTAACGCTTAAAATATCTAAGCAGTAACAGAGCACATTGCTCCAGTATACATATTGCAATAATCGTGAATAGATGTAAAAATAACCACAGGGGATGTGTCATTCTGGAGAGTCGTTCCCCTGAATGAATCTACCTGGATTTCCTACTCTCTTTCTACAACATTGGAAGCTCCTGATGTGTTGACTGCAGCACGAAAGGCCTAGAGCTATCATTCAGCTTCCCCTGTGATTATCCGTGTTTTATTAAATAGACCATGAAGTGACACGCTCCTATATAATACGCCTAACGTCATGAGTCATTCTTTGGTTTATTACATAATATCTTGCAACTATACATCTATTCCCAGCTCTTTGAAAATACAAAGTTTATTTTTATCCTTAGAATTTCAGTGAAATATAATTTTTCTCTCCCTAGTTCAGCTGTACCTTATGGCCCTTAGGGATTTAGTACCTTTCGTGGTGATAATTGATGATAATGATTGATGGTGTTGGGTGAAAAGGACACAGATGCAAGTAATGTGACATTTTATTGTGGCAACGTTTCGTTCTCCAGGAAGTTGACAAACCTCCTGGAGAAGGAAACTTTGCCACAATGTCACATTAGTTGCTTCTGTGTCCTCTTACTTATCATTTTATCAGTAATTCTACCATGATTGATGAATGAATGATAAATGATGATTGATGATGATATACAATCCCACGTCCATCTCATGACTACAAATTTGCACAAGCATTCACCAACAATGTAAATTTCCTTCAGCGAAAATTTGAGAAAAAAAAAATGAAGAAAGTAATAGTTTAGGCCATGTCACAGAAAAAGTTCTTAACGGACTACGGTACGAGGCGGGTAGACATACTGCAGAGCTCCATAAAAGGAGAATCCAGGCAGAGGGCAATTACCATGGCGAATACATGAGGCATGATGGAAGGGCAATTAACTCCAGGCCGCTGGATCTATTGCAATGTTCTGTACAGTCCATAAAAGAAGGATTATCGAGTTAACTACAGTTGGGTAGGGATAAATTAGGTTAAAGTGTTACTAATTTGGTAAGGAATGAAAATGGAGCAGAAAATTTAATTATTGAAGTTAATAAGCAAAGGCCAAGACAAATGTTTAAAAGATTTATTAAAGACATAAGAGTGTCTAAAAGTCCTGTTGAGGACTCCGAAAACTTTATATATTTATCGAGCGAGTTCAGTCAGAAATCCTCTAGTCGTCTGTGCTAGCAGTAAGTACAGATGACCAGAGCTATCTGGTGGCAGGTAATCAGTACATTATTCAGTGATGTGTAAGGCAACAAGATAATATGAGGCAGTGAATATGATAACTAAGTTCCAAAGCAATACTAAAAGCTTTAATAAGAATGTTTCTCAGGCAGGTTTTCCCACGTCGATACGTTCGGGTCAGGGTTCAGATTTTAATGCTACAGCATTCAGGGATGTTTGAACCATCCTGGGATAAGGCAGAGCATCTCTGCTCCTTATGTCCTCAGTCACAGAGGCCTTGAAACTCTTCCAAATGCTGAAAACCATAAACCATACCACGGGTGGGGTTCGAACCCGCGGTCAGAGTCTCAAAACTCCAGACCGTCGCGTAAGCCACTGGGCCAGCTAACTTCAATAAGATTCATCCAACTATGTATATTTCTACACCATAGGAAGGTTAGCATAGGCACCACTGTGTCCACTTGCATTTGTGGACACAGTGGTGCCTATGCTAACCTTCCTATGGTGTAGAAATATACCTAGTTGGATGAATCTTATTGAAGCTAGCTGGCCCAGTGGCTTACGCGACGGTCTGGAGTTTTGAGAGACTGTAACCGCGGGTTCGAACCCCACCCGTGGTATGGTTTGTTTGCAATCGTGTCATTACGATTTCGTGAGTCATGCTGAAAACCATGATGAGAACTTACTAATTTTCACGGAGACTGAGAGAGCCACTGGTGCTTGACGTCATGACAGCATCCTGTTGTAAACATGATTTTTAGAGGGATCTCCAACTGTAATAAATTCCTAAAAGGATGTATTTTTCCAGTGTTCATTAAAAATATATGCGCATTAATTTTATTATGATTTTGAAAAACTGTCCAATTATCAAATTCACTAACAGTGTATAATATAGGTTCATTAATCTCATTTTTGTAAACATGTTGCTATGCAGGCTAGGTTTTTTTATATTTGAAGAAGGAAGCTTACTAGTATTTTTACGAGCACAATTCGAATAGTCACAAGTTAAAGTGAACTAAAAAAACAAAGGTACTATTTTCACAAAGTGCATATGCAATGTTTTTACATTTTCAATGTTATCAAAAGGTCATAAATATATATATACTTTTTAATTCATTCGATGTATATCACAGATGACTAGTATTTTTTCAACCAGAACTGTGAAGAATTATGGCAACAGTTCGAAGTATAAAGATGGAGCTAAGTGTACATGAACATTTTAGAAAAGAATGAACAATGAAAAGAATTAACAAGAAATCCTTATAACTGTTTAACCATAAATCCGATACACGCGTCATTTCTAAAATAAAACGAGAATAATATAAAAGGCCACTTTTGTGTGTACAAACGCTGTTAATACCATATAGTTATAAGCGCTTACTTATCCTCTCACAAAAAGCTTTAAGTTCAGAAACGAACGGAGAATTCGAATGGGTGATTTGTGAAGAGGAAACAATAATAAATTCTATGGTGTGTATTTATTCTTAAAAAGAAACAAAATGATTTGTGTTAGAAGAATTAATCACAATACGGTGATAAACAATTCACAACACGCGTTGGAAATTAACCTAAACGTCGTTTTGGTCAGTTCTGAACCATTATTAAATGGCTACTTTTCAATGAATCCCATTTGCAAAGATAATACTGGATAGGCACTTCATGCTTGTTAAGCGGCATTAATGTGCAAAACTAATAATAATGACATATACCCTGCTATAATCACCTTAGTGAAGTAGAAGAAATACACGATTCAAATAGGATAGGGTCAGGCATAGTCAAAATATATAGGATAATACGTACTAAAGTAGCATAGTATCTACCCCTACCGCCTGCTACACAGCCTGAAGCTCAATAGGAGAACAAGGATTCCTGTATTTTACAGACCTTTTACACCTATTACAAGGGCTTCTACAGGACGAAATTACATGGGTCCCTTTATATCGCAGAAGCGCCATAACTTCCTGGCTGCTACACAATGTCAGACAAGATTAAATTACTGGATGCTATACTTGCCTCTTTCATAACAATTAACCTACAACAACAAAATTCTATTTTCCAAGCCTCATCGCCCCAGTAATAGTTTATTGTAACGTTTGGGACATGGTTTAAAAGGTACAAAACAAACTCTAATAGCTATTTATCGTAATAATGTTTATTTGTCAATTAAAAAAAAGATGAATTCTAACAGTAATATTCTTTCACTAATGCATAACATTGAGGGAAATCCCATGAAAGAGGGAGAGTCATATAGAAACCAGTGACACTCGTGTTTAGACTTTAGGAACTATGCATTATTTTAACTTTAGTGAGAAAACTACATTTGAATGAACGAGATTCTATTGTTTTGCTGATTCAGTCATTCACTCATTCATATTCTCTCTCTCTCACACACACACACACACACACACACACACACACAGTAGGTGGTGGAACGAGCGGAATGAAGAAGTTTTGGAGTAAAGCTCCAAAAACAATTTCAGTAGTGTGACAAAGCTCAGGAGAGCATAAATCCGTAAAGCTTATCAATATAGATCAAAAGGCGGGGCTAGGAACTATGAATCGAATTCCACAAAAAAGTTGGCGAGTATAAATCGCTGGCTGCACACACGTTCGCGTTCACACATACATATTCCCCAGTATCATTTCTTTCGATATCTGGCGTAAGAGTCGGGAGTGTTCCTCAACATTACCATTTCTAGGTCAACGCGGATTTCTTGGTGCTCTCCTTCACCCACAGAGCAAAATCTTCCAACCAAGTCCGCAAGTGTTGATAGGAGTGAAGGCAAAATGTTGCCCTAAATTTCTCCAAGCGCTCTTTCTCGCTTCAGTAAATTTAGAGTATCAAGCTTTAGGGCAGGAAAACCTCAAGCGCACCAGAGTGGATACAGGACCAGCGAAGGGTCGCTGGTCAAAGGAACTGGACAAGTGTTGCAGAAGGCGACTAAATGTCCAACTTTTCCACGGAATATTTGGAAAATTTGATTTTTTTTTTTATTTTTAGTAAAGAAATAACAGCTCTAGGTTTCGAGATCCGGATGATATTTTATGGTTTCGTCACAGAGCGTCTGAAGTGCTTTTGGACAATCTGAAAAAAAAAATTCTAGACAAATACTATTTAGAGCAAATGTATACAATACCGATAAATGGATGAATAAGACGTATCATTTACTCAGTAGACTTTTTACAATCTAATAAAGAATCATATAAGCAGAGACATCTATGCTAAATCCAGTGAAGAAACTAATGAGGTTTCAGCAGTTGAAAACACTCCAACACGCTCTGACTCGCCTGCTGATTGCTCAAGCCTCCAAAATTACTGATCAGTGTCTGGGAATAGTAATCAAGTTTCAGTCAAGAAAGAGGAGGATAGCATCAATTCGTAGGATCAATTGCCTTTCACCAGCACCGAGGCAACCTCCTCGAATGAACCAGAAAGGAATCCTTACTACGAGGCCGATAATTTAGTGAGTTCCTAGCACTTGTGTTTTCTTTGTGGTAAGTTTAAGCATAATAAATACTTGAAGCATGAGACTCTTGTGCAACAATTGGGAATTTTTGTGGAAACGTTTCCTCAAGTGTCTCATTCTTCAACGTGTCATTTTTGTGAACCATTAACATTACATACGTGAAGGTTATATTGATCTCAGAGGAAATACACAAGTCACTACACGAACGAGTGGTATGTAATCAATAACAACACTGCGACTACCCGAGGACTCGAACCTGCGTCGTTTTAGCCCGCCTCATGGCGAATGAAATTTCACAACACTAACCCACGGCACCATCCAATCCTACAAAGACCACGCACCCAGCAGAGCTAGGTGTTGTACCATGATCAGAGGACATACGTTGGTGTGGGTGTCTCAAAGCTAATTTCCTTCTACTCCCCGTTTGGTGCACTAGCCTCATAAGCAGTATATATATTATTGTAACAACGAACGAGTGGTATTTAATCAATAACGTTCAAACAATTTTCGTTCACCATGAGGCGGGCTAAAACGACACGGGTTTGAGTCCTCGGCTAGTCACAGTGTTGTTATTGATTAAATACCACTCGTTCGTGGTTACAATACGATATATACTGTTTGTGGAGGCTAGTACACCAATCGGGGAGAAGAATGAAATTAGCTCTGAGGCACCCACTCTGATCACGGTAAACACCTAGCTCTGCTGGGTGCGTGATCTTTGTAGGATTGAATTGGCCGGAAATAAAGAAATATTGTTTTCACTTCTTGTGGCAGATCGCTTCCTCTAGTCATATGGGTGAGCCTACCGTTGTTCAATTATGCACGAGGTAATTACTCCCGAGCTGGGCTGAGAGCTATCATGCTCTGCTCTGCGTGTGTGTGAGTGTGAGTGTGAGTGTGTGTGTGTGTGTGTGTGTGTGTGTGTGTATCTGATAACTACATCACTTCAGTGATGTAGTTATCATCCATAAAAGCTCCATAACGCAGCTTCAAAGAGATGAGAGGAGAGCTCTTGTGTATCTACTGCAGTTTTTTGTGAATATAACCAATTACTCTCAGCCGTGAACCATCGATCAGCTCCTGGCATTTTTGTATGCATGTCGGAAGGCGTGTGTGATAATATTACCAGCAAAATATGCCACTTAAGTGTGAAACTGAACTACTCTCCTCTCGTGGAATATGTAAATATTCAATCAAACCTTAATATGTGGCAAAGAGTTTTCACATTTTTTTTCCCCTTGTAAACTAATGAACACATTTTCAATCAATGTTACGTACAATTATATATATATATATATGTGTGTGTGTGTATGTGTGTGTGTGTGTGTGTGTGTGTGTGTGTGGTGCCGATTAGGTAAAACTTGCGATTTTGGCTTAAATAGCAACGCTCTTCTTGCCATATAGGACAAGTGAAAATTTGTATATGAAATAATTTCGCAAAAATCATTCTGAACCTAACGAAAAATTAAATTGCGCTTGTTATAATAAGGTTAGGTAAGTTTTCTAAGTTTCTTTTGGTACAAAATTATAAATTTTTACATTAACATGTATGAAAAAAATATATATTTAAACGTATAAGAGAAAATTTTAGAAAGGACTTAATTTTAAATGAGTTCTTGCTAATTGACCAGTTTTACCTAATCGGCACGACATACACACACACACACACACACACACACACACACACACGTCTTGCCAATTAAGCCGAACGGGAGAGTTTGGCTTATTTAGCAAGGGTTTTCTGTTTCTAATTAGAATGAAAATTTGTTTTTGCCCTAAATCAGCGGAAATGAATCTAAAGACAACGAAAAATTATATATCAATGATTTTATGAAATGTTATATATATTTAAATTGATCTGTGGTATTCAAAGCATTATTTAGCTAAAAAAAATAACAGTTTGAATTAGGTTAGGTGAATTTCTAAGTTAGGTTTGCTTTTAAAAATAAAACAGTTTATATCACAGTCAATGAAAAAAAATGTTAATCTGAAAAAAAAAAAATGGGGGGAAAAGTCCAATTTTTAAGGGCGTTTGATCTCTTCGGCAAGTTCGGCTTATTAGGCACGATATATATAGAGCCTAGAAACTTCTACATGTTTCGCGAACACTTTGCTGCTTTTTTTGATAGGAAGCAATCTTCCATAAATTATACGATCATGTCTCTAATGACAGGTTCCATTGGTTTTAGGAAGTAGTCGAGAGAACTTGCCCTATTTTTAAGGGGGATGGAGGAATATTTGAGTGACGTTGGCCAGTCATTTGATTCTTTTTCTTGGTTTATTGATTTCGTAAATATTACTGTTGGTGAGTAGGCAGCTTTTTGTCTTGACATCTTTTTTTTGAGATTCCTGTTCGAGGTTTTTTTTTTGGTCATGGCGTTTTGTTTATGTGTAGCTGATAAAGGTATTTTACCTTCAAGGCTGGTTATCTCACCAATATTTCGAATGTTGCTTTTTTTATTTAACTAAGAATTTTATGACTTGGGTTCATGCCTTATTCAATGTTAGGACCGAGCTGAAGGTTGTTTTAAGTGCAGAATCATTTTTTTTTACCGAATTCAAATGGCATTTTGTCAATACCGAAAAATTAACAACAGTTGAAGAACAAGCTTTTATCGGGCAACATTTCGCTTTGTATACAGCTTTGTAATGCTATGTTAAAGCTTTACACAGAGCGAAGCGTTATACTACTGAAAGCTTGTTGTGTTTCTGATTATGTTTTTTTTAGACCTTTCTACAATCGCAGGTAATTAAAAGGTTCTGTCATAATTTATATCATTATGACAATTCACATATTTAAGAAATTCTCTAAGGTTATCTCTGACACGTCTAATTCTTCTTTTCAACTTTCTTTCACTGTTTCGTACACCTCTCTCTCGATTTCTCTTTGTATGATTGTATGCATACTGTGCATGATCGTCAAGGATGATAGTCACTTTAAATATCTTGTATGAATTTCGTTCTTGTCCGCTGTGCTTAATTGGTAGTGCCTACACTACCTGCACAAACACCCCACCATTGACCATTGGGCAAGGAAGAGGATCAAGCAAGGTGACACTGCACTGCAGACTATTTCATTAGCCACTAAGCTCGTTCTGGTCATTTAATGATAATTGGCCCGACCTCTGACCATTCAGCCAGTAATCTCGTATGACTCACATGGGTAAACGTTAACCTTACTGCTATGCACTAATTACTCTGGTTTCTCTACTTGGCAGCCAGAAAACTGCTATTACACCACACGACGGGCCACCAGTCACTACGTCACAGTCTTTTTTTTTTTTTTTTACTTTTCTCCATGACATTCTATGAAGGCTCATTCCATGCAAGGATGACTCATTTTGAACTTGTACATAAAACATGTATACATTACAGAAATATTCATGAATAGAGACCTTGTATCTTGTATGTACTTCTCAGGGAATATATGCAGAGCACATATCTCACTGTATATAGATGGAAGAATATCTTATTATATATACACTTGCATGTATCTTTATATATACAAATCTTGCTTAAATTTGTAAAACAGACATTAAAGTACTTTTGATTTTGGGTTGCAAGTAAATTGCAGTGATACGCACCCGCGTGCAAGCAAGCCATAAACCTAAGCAAGTAACTGCATACAACAGGATACCACAATCAAGTTGCAGTAAATATATTCTTACGCGACCCAAGTCGTTACTTAACTGTGATTGTTTCCGTAATGCAGTTCTTATCTGATTATGGAACCAACGGCGTATTGGGAACATAGGAAGGGTTTAATGGTCCGAATGCGCACCAAAACTCCATTGATAGGGCAAGTATAGGTAGGGAATCCTCCTCGGTGCCGTTATCGAATGGGAATAGCTTCTTAGCGCGAGATTGGCGGGATATAGGATATTAGATCCTTTATCAGAGACCGCAGGCGGGAGATGATGATGGGATTCAATCCAAATTCAATAATGCTGTCGAAAAAAAGAAAACTGGATTTTTCTTACTTCTGTGTTTTTTCTCAAAAAATAAGTTATATATTGGGATTCTGTTATCGTGAATGATATCATTATCTTCACATTTTGTGCCCACTCTTCATATTTAATTTTAATTTAGTATTTTGGTGATTCACTCAAAACCCAATCCCATTTTTTCACTCGAAATTACAGAGCAAGTCCTGTTACTCTAAATTTACAGACTAAGACCTGCAATTCTGAATTTTCAGACTAAGATCTGTTAGTATGCATCAGCTCATGTCTAACCTCATGTCTAACTTAAATATAATACTCCTCCACCAGGATGCCGCCAACAAGACCCGACTAACACCCAGGTAGTATATAGTTTACACTAACTCCTCTCAACCCAGGATGACACCCACAACAGTCGACTAACACATAGGCAGTGCCTTTCTCTTTCCCTGAATACCTCCACATTAGTCGACTAATTCCACTGTAGTATCAAATGTATTTTGCCATCCTCAGGATGCCACGCACAAGAGGGGTAACATGTGTAAGAAGACTTGCCCATACTTCTCCACCCACTTAGGATTGAACCCAGGTCTTTTGATTGCAAGCTGCAGGCTGCTACCCATTAAATGCCTACAAATATCAGTATTTCAAGATCATTACAATATCGATATAAAATCTCTCGAATCCGTTCATTAGAAAAAGTCCCGTCACTAGAGGTGCCTGGTTAATTGCTCTTGATCCAAGGAACTATTGTTACCCTTCTATTTCTAGGATTAATTCTTACTGTATATCCTCTCATTCTCCAGACTCTCTAATACCACTTTGGGTTTAGCACTTTACTGTAAAATAATAATTGTAATAATAATAATCCTGGCACCAGGAATTTAGCCAAATTCTATTGTTACAATGCAAAGTTTGCGTCGTATATCAAACAGAATCGCTGCATATTAAAAGCTTAATTTAAAAAATTATTAACAGTTAAGCTTCATTCTTAAGCTTAGGCATTACAGGTCGGTGAATCTGGCAGGAAAAAAGTGTCTCTGCAACATATTGCAAAACAAAATATTATTTTTGTACACAAATAACCCGCATATAGAAGAGAGGAGCTTACGACGACGTTTCGGTCCGACTTGGACCAAGTCGGACCGAAACGTCGTCGTAAGCTTCTCTCTTCTATATGCGGGTTATTTGTATGTTGATCCTGTCATGGTATTGTGCCTTTTTTTATTATTTTTGTGTTATAATGATGAATACCAACAGTAATCATATCCAGAGACAAAATGAGCTGCTGAGACATAAATAAACATGAACCTCAAGAGTGGGATATACGTCTTTAGAAATGCCCGTCAACTTAATACCCTTGAGGAGAGTTGCAACCTTCTTCACTCAAGTGTTATTCATGTCAGAGTGTCATTCTGGTGCTTCGAAAAGAGATCAGTATATTTATTGCTGTTCCTGAAGATTGCCACATTGGGCTTCCCACTTATATTATTAATGACGATGTTGTCCCCAAAGTGTTCTATCATCCTTTTCATGTGTTTCATACTTTATGCTCCATCACCGCAATTTTCTTTTATATTCTGGTTTCGACTAATGGCAACCTTTTCGTCTTCAATTTCTGTCGTCACTACATACATACACACACACACACACACACACACACACACACACCCCGATGGCATGGTGGTTAGCGCTCTTGCTTCACGCACGGAGGGCCCGGGTTCAATTCCTGGCGAGGCCGAAACATTTCGAAGTGTTTCGTTACACACACACACACACACACACACACACACACACACTACAACAGGCCTAGTGTCTGATTGACATGTGCCTAGGACAAAATGGTAACTAACACAGGTTATTTGACTCGCGCGCCCGTGTCAAATAACCACAGAGAAACCTGAATGATAGCTCTAGGCCTTTCGTGTTGCAATCAACACATCAGGAGCTTGCAGTGTTGCAGAAATGAGTAGGAAGTCAAAACTAATCTGCTTGGACTTCCTACTCATTTCTGCAACATTGCAAGCTCTTCATGTGTTAATTGTAACACGAAAGGCCTAGAGCTATCATTCAACTTTCCCCTCTAAGTGAACTGCACCTTTTATCGTTTGTTTGCTATTTACATATATACATACATTTATACATGCATTATTTACAGAATAAAGATCCTTATCCAGATCCGAACTGTTAGAAATGTTGTCCCAATAAAAACTAGTTTGGCAACGTGTGCTTTACTTATGTCCGTAGCACGCCAGTTTTGTCCACATTATTGACGGATTATGTATTAAGTTGATCTCCTTCCTCTGTGAGAGACCACAAAGCTGGTGATGAGTCCCTCCACTCAGCCGATTTTTACTATTAAGTTTGTACGGAACTCATTGACGGTGTCCCGAAAGTCTGCAGCCAGTTACCTGTTGTAAGTTGAAGCTGTCATTAATGAAGAAGAGATTTTGTTCCGAGGAAGGCCTTTAATTCAATACTTTAAAAAAGTAAATATTCTAAAATGATCATATTTTCATAATTATTATTAACTTGATACTGTCGTGACCAGTTCATTGGTATACAGAGTTAAATTAACCTATGATTACATATATATATATATATATATATATATATATATATATATAAGAAGAGAGAGAGAGAGAGAGAGAGAGAGAGAGAGAGAGAGAGAGAGAGAGAGAGAGAGAGAGAGAGAGAGAGAGAGAGAGAAGCAGAATATACCTAAAAAATGTTCGGTTGTGGTACGTTAGGTGAGGTTTATATGTTAGTTTTGGTCCAAAAATAAATATCTTTATGTAATTGTTAATGAAAAAAAAGCTATCAATCTGAAAAAATTGCCTACTCGTTAAGTTTGGCTTATTTAATATTCTCTCTCTCTCTCTCTCTTCTGAACGATAGATTCCAAGCGCATTTCTGATCGCTTAAGCATATTCAATTGAATGTGACTGAGACATCACGAAACACTAGGAATTTAATTGCCATTCACTGTGATTCTATTGTGTGTGACGATATACTTAAAGTTGTTGCAACTGCTGTTGCAGGGAGGTTGAACTGGTGCAAGAATTCACGAGCCCCCTCGGCTCTACTGACAGTTCATTTCATGAAAAAAATCATAATACAATGGTTTTAGGGATATATTGATAGCAATTGCGGCAAAGACTTTTTTCATGGTTGGAAAGGGATTAAGTCAGTGTAAACACTTGCAGTTAGTGGCCATAGTTAGTGGCCATAGTTAGTGGCCACAGTGAACGATGCTAAAATTTCCCAGTCCAGTAAGTGATGGGTGAGAGTCCTTATCCAGTTCAGTTCCCTTTAGCATAGTTCGTAGCCATATATGTATGTATTTATATGAGAGATTCAGTGAGATAGACATCTCTTCACCGCGACTTGTGACCACTACCAGGCTGTCAGAATTATACATGATAGTATGAGGTCTGCGGGATATATGGTTGTGTGTCATGCAGTGTGTGTCAGACACTAGTAATTTATGATAATTATACAGTCATGCTTCAGAAGCTAGGAAGGAGAATATGCTTCAGTATTTATACTCACGTCAGGGAACTGTAAATAGTCGTCATTCCTAGGGATTAGATTAGTCTTAGCGTGCATGTGTAGTGTGTGTGTGTGTATATATGTGTGTGTGTGTGTATATATGTGTGTGTGTATATATGTGTGTGTGTATTTATTAACTAATCTGTGTTCGTGGCCCCTTCAGAATTTTGTATATAATTTTTTTTTTATAATTTCAAGTGATTTTACTGCAACTACATCCATTTAAATCTCATTTTAGAAGTCATTCACTGTTTGTCAATGTCCAATTTAAACCATATTGACTTACTGGAGTCATACTGGCTATATGGACCATACTGTTAGTATCTTCAATACTATGCACAGAGTCCTGTTGTTTTCTCATATACTTTCCGTCTCCTCACTTAAGACAGGTTATGAGTTGTAGGTTGATCATATTACTACTGTGCATTCTTTTAAGAAATAAGTAATGCCGTTGGTCCTCTGACGGGTGCGCTGATAGATACTCTCTCTAGCATTGCTGTACCTGGAGTTTACCTGGAGAGAGTTCCAGGGGTCAACGCCCTGCGGCCCGGTCTGTGACCAGGCCTCATGTTGGATCAGAGCCAGATCAACCAGGCTGTTACTGCTTTAAGAAGAGGTATGATAAAGCTCATGGAGCAGGAAGAGTGACCTAGTAGCGACCACTGAAGAGGCGGGGCCAGGAGCTGTGAATCGACACCTGCAACTACAACTAGGTGAGTACAGTGGTGTCTACTAACACAGATTTGAATGCTGTAGGTGTTGGCTGTATTGCGGGTGTGATGAGAGAAGCAATCTGACATTCATTACTAAAAATTCTGAAGAATAATATCTACTAACACAGTTGTGAATGGAGAAGCTGCTGGTGAACCACTACAGTGTGACCACTAGCTCACCGCTTCGACACTTGTCAGGTCAAGTTATCTCTGTGGAACACAGCTCTCACCACAGTCCCTTCCTCAGATCTGGGGCACTCAGTCAACCAGGTCAGCCTATCAACACCTTAAACGCTATTCATGTATTGTCTTTTATCGTGGTTATTTTCACGAATGCAGAGTGAAATTTGACATACTTTACTTAAGACGACCTTGTTAGCTGTATGGGTTACTACCGTTATAGTTATAAGAGTTACTGCTGTATTATTTTCTGGGTTACTGCGGTATTCTGTGGATGAATGCCATATTGTGTGGATTACTGCCGTATTAATTACAACCACTACTGCTACAGTTGAGTGGGTTACGTCGGTGTTATCTGAATATACACACAGTTTACTTTAAGCCCTACTTTAAGAATAACAATATTCATGAAGGTGGAATGCAGCCTAATTAACCCTGTAGTGCTGATAGGTTTTAAATCTAGCCACAAAAATGACTAATTAATTTACTAACTTACTAATTCCCTTCCTAACTTACTGACAAATTAATTCATTTACTTAGAGACAGGCATCTGGTATACGGCGCAAGACGTAATAATGCTCACTCTCTTATCAAGTTTATACATCATTATCGTTTTTAATGAGGCCTTGGTAAACATGGCAAGCCAACAGACTGCTCTTGTTGCCCTCTTCATCAAGTCTCAAACTAATTTACATCTTTGTTCTGGAAACACGCAGTGCATATTATCTCTAAGTTGGGGCTCATTTAAAGGTCTCTGTATTCATATATACTTTCTTACAACACCTTGCACGAGTCACCCACGCTGGTGTAACTGGCCAAGCACCCGGTACATACCCAAGATAGGTTGTGTTATTCAAGGCTATGCATTACCTAGCATTACCATATTTTTATTTTCATT
Source organism: Cherax destructor (assembly GCA_009830355.1). NCBI lineage: Eukaryota > Metazoa > Arthropoda > Malacostraca > Decapoda > Parastacidae > Cherax > Cherax destructor. Next base: position 33,248 of record WNWK01009242.1, read on the forward strand.
ATCAGCTTGATACTTTTGTGACTAATTCATTTTCATTTTACAGAAATAAGGTTCTCAAAGCCAGAAATAATATTCGAAGTCAATTCTTTACATTCCTCAATCTACATCCATAATTCATTGTGTTGTGATCACAAGTGGCAAGAGATTTTGACGAAAGGGGAAATATATACTGCACATTTGGCGAAAGATACTATGTTATTAGTATAGCACTGGAAAAATTGGCCTCCCTCCTAGAGAAGAGGCTAATAACCTAGGGACACACTATTAAAATAACCATTCAGTGCTAGGAGGAGAGGGGAACTAAGGCTTTTTATATAATCCAAATGTATTTAATGTATGTCTTTCATTACCGCTGTTAGCAAAACTAACTTCAGAGTGAGAGCAAGAAACATGGTGGATCGACATGTAGTAGAACAAACCCTCAATGGAATATCTTTTGCTTTAAGGGAAGCTTCATCGAGTGAAAATCTTTGCCCAAGTAAAGACTAGTTCTGCTAAATGTGTCTGCCTTCACTCCTGATGCCAGTTAAAGCCAAAAGATCTTACAGTCAACACTGACACATTCTACTGTGGACTAACTGTAGTCCAGCTGCCATTTCTTCCATCTAGAAAACTGAGACACTAACAGAAGAGAAAGAGTATCACAAAACAAAATGCAATATTTCGACTTTACTACAAAAATCTTTTTTTTTTTTTTTTTTTTTTACGAAGGTTATCTCTGAAAAGACGATATTTCTCTTTACACATGATAATTATAAACTAATAGTGGGGTTGGCAACCCCTCTAAAATCCGGTGACTGGTGTATATTGTGATAAAAGTCCCAAAATTAGTATACTTGTGGATAATGTTATGCTCTCTCAGATAAACATGGCCTCCATGCAGAAACATGAGAGAAACAGCTGTCATCCAGGATTTCAAGACGTTGGCTGTCTGTACACACTTAGTAATTTATCAGTGTTCATATTTTATATACCTCCTGGAAAGCATGATTCACATTTGTATTTATTCGAGCAGTTCCTGTGTATGTGGGAGAGAGGGCAAGCAGGAGAGGGAGGGTGTGAACGAAAGTGAATATGACTCATATCACATGCAGAATAATCACTGAAAATATAGTGGTTGTTATACAAACACACACACACTATATATAATATATATATATATATATATATATATATATATATATATATATATATATATATATATATATATATATGGCCATTAAAGAACGCTTGTCCTCAGTGAAACTCATGCATGGAAGTTATTTCTTGTGCAAATTGTTAATTTGAGAGAGATTACTAAAACTAATACCTTTGGCTTGAATGCTGCGTCAGGACCAATCAACAGTTAGTGTTCGAGTCAGTCAACGTTCCTAGCCAATCACAACACACGTAATCATAGACACGGCAGTTCCATCTCTGCCGATAAAGGAGTAAATTGGGATCCGATGGGTTAGGATGTTAACATTATGTTAGGTTTCGTCAGGTTTTCTTTTCCAAATTACACAAAATTATCAAATTTAATATGGGATATCTTAAACTACATTTAATATCCAAACTGTTAAAATCGATCTGAGCATAACGAAAATACGTATCATAGATTTATTGTAATACTAGATGTAATTCAGTTGAACAATGATATATATACAGCAGAATTCAGTTAAAAAAAATGTGTTACCTTATGAGAGGTTAGATGAGGTTTTTATGGTAGTTTTAGTCAAAAAACAAAAAAAATCTTTATATCACTGTTAATTAAAAAAACTATCAATCGGGCAAAAATAACAAAATTGGGAAAAATTTATTTTTTAGGGATATATATATATATATATATATATATATATATATATATATATATATATATATATATATATATATATATATATATATATATATATATATATATATGTGTGTACACACACATACATACACATACATACACATACACACACATACATACATACACACACAGTTGACTCAGATGAATCACATAGATGTTAGGAAGTATTTCTTCACTCAGAGTGGTCGGGAAGTGGAATAGTTTAGGAAGTGAGTAGAGGAGGCAGGCTCCATACATAGCTTTAAGAAGAGGTATGATAAAGCTCATGGCGCAGGGAGTGAGACCCAGTAGCGGCCAGTGAAGAGGCGGGGCCAGGAGCTATGAGTCGACCCCTGCAACCACAACTAGGCGAGTACAACTAGGTGAGTACACACACACATACACACAGGCGGGCCCAGGAGCTACGACTCGACCCTGCAACCAACCACAACTAGGTGAGTACACATACATACACACACACATACACACACACACACATGAACCTTACAAAATATGCTGCACGTTAGAAAGGCAAATTCTTTACCTATTTATCCAACTATAATGACAATTTGATTTGAAGGAACAAAAATACAAGTGTTTTTAATTAATTTAGAAAGTAAGAAATTAAAGTGTATAAACGCAAAGAATATTAGTGTGGGTATAAAAATTCACCTCATAACCACATTCTTAACGACGATGAGATTAAGGAAGCGTAATTATGGTACTCTTCTGATGTGGCAGATTTAAAAAAAAAAAAGATGCCTTATTATACACGGCGTTTTTTTCGAAAGTTTAAAAGATGAGTGTGTGTGTGTGTGTGTGTATGTGTGTGTGTGTGTTTGTGAGAGAGAGACAGGGAGAAAGAAAGAAAAAGTAGAGAAAGAGAGAGAGAGAGAGAGACAGGGAGAAAAAGAAAAAGTAGAGAGGGGAGAGAGAGAATCCTGGCAGGATGCTACATCAGGAGAGCAACAGCCTGACAAAGGAGCTCCCAGGACTCATCACCGCAGGCTGTAAAGTGTACCTCACAAAATTGGGACATAAATTCAACATTAATACGGTTAGGCTGTTTATTGCGGCCGCTAATGAGAAAGTGTTAGCGTAACCAGACGTAATTACCTGCCATTTATCACATTTCTCTTTCCACCACTTTCTTATTCTTCCTTCTTGCTTGGTTTCTGCCTGCAGGAGTCCAAAGCAATTTATGTGGCCTGATACGCAATATATATATATATATATATATATATATATATGTTTTACGCGAATTATTCTTTAGCTGCATCATTATTTAAGTAAGTTTTTCTAAATATTAATGAAAACTTTCTTTTTACCAAAAGCAGCCTACTCCATTTTCTTATTATAGCACTAATCTGTAAATTTTATCCCATGCTATTCTTAATTAATTACTTTTGAATGTCTTTAGCGTTGTAATCATTCCTATGAGTTCAGAAACGAGCATTTCAAATGTGATCGTATCTTTTCACTAATGTTCGGTAAACCTCACTTAAGAGATTTCGAGTATTCATTCTCCTTAGGTAATTATATTAAAAAAAAAGGGCTTTTGGCATTAGAACGGAAAAAAATACTTTTTTGTCTACGCTCCTATTTTTCGACTTTCCATATTATCTGCGCAAGTTCATGCTTTCCGATAAATTCATCTTCACTGTTGTATGCTCCTGTGTTTCAGTTTCTGCTTGTTTTATAACCTGTTGTGAGGGTTTGTATGACTCACGAAATCGTAATGACACGATTGCTAACAATCGTGTCATTACGATTTCGTGAGTCATGTTGACGGCTTTGAGGGGATTAGAGCTAGAGTTCGTCACGGCCATGCTACCGGGAGATTCGTCTGTAAAAACTTACATTTGTGGACACAGTGGTGCCTATGCTAACTTTCCTATTGTGTAGAAATATACCTAGTTCTAATCCCACCCCTGGTATGGTTAGGGTTTGTATGGTTCTCTTCTATCTCTCAGTCTTCTCTTATTAGTATATATTAATCTCCAGGTTTTTTAAGGGATATCTATAGGCCGAACTCCCTTAAAAATTAAACTTTTCCTATTTTTTTCCATTTTTATAGTGGTCATTAAGCAGTTCACTGAAGCTTACCTATTGGTCATAACCTTTCCTCTTGGATTAAACAAATCCCTACGCCTTTCTTGGCATTTCCTTTTTACTTTCTATGATAAAATAAGGGTTGGTAAAGTCATTTCCCTGTCAGTATATAATGGGTAATTTTTCTTCTGGATAAACATTACAGTGGGTAATTTTGCCATTCTGGACTTAACTAAATAATTCATGAAACCTGATTACCATTATCATTATTTTCCAGTTAAAGAAGAAAACAGTGAAATAAGATCAGCATACCTCTTTAAGATCCAAGTAATTATCTAAACAGATGATTCAGTGAAATTAATAATTCTTTAATAATTCCTTAATTCATTTATTAATAATTCCTTTAATAATTAATCCCTCAATTAGTAACTAATAATTCCTTGGTTAATTGATAATCTCTAATTAAAAAGTCCTTAAAAATTAATAATTCCTTAACAATTAATGTCTTAGCAATTCCTTTTGAATATTTAATAATTCCTTAACTAATAATTAATAGCTCATTTATTAATTAATCAATAATTCCTCTATAATTAATCATTTCTTAATAATTTTGTAATTAATTATTCCTTAACTTATAATTTCTTAATAACAGGTGAAATATCACGAAAATTTTATTCAGATTCTGTAAGAGGCGACTTTTTCCATGAAATGACTTTCGTGAATTTTTATCTTGCAAGTTGTACAGCGATATTACGCAGAGTTACTGTTGCATAGCAAATATCCCGTCTCATCTTCGTATTTTTTTGAGTGTGCATAATTTTTCTGTCCTAAATTATGTCTTAAAATCTGGGAGGATTATTTTGTTCATTTACGTTCAGTTATGGTCACATTAATTAATTCGTCTTTATGAGAGGTTCTGAGTCGTGAACTATTTATGTGAAATGATATTAACATTTGTGCGACTGACTTCTGTGGTTATTAAACAAGTGTTTTACGAATCATGGTGGAGGCAGAAGCCATACATGGCTTTAAGAAGAGGTACAGTAAAGCTCATGGAGAAATGAGTGTATCTAGTAGCGACCAGCGAAGAGGCGGTGCCAGGAACAAGGAATCGACACCCCTGCAACCACAAAGGTGGGTACACACCAAAAAAAAAAAAATATGGTTAAAAGTCTGATTAACGAGCAGAAAGAAATTTATGATTATTGAAAACAGCTTCTTCCGCCGTTAATAAATCACACACACAAATTCCGGATCGCCATTAAACAATCACTTGCCTTTGATGTTGAAAGATTGCGTTATCGTGACTCAGATTTACACGTTATCTAATACAATTATTTTCCATTCTTTCTCGATGATATTTGAGTTTCATGCAGCTGTTAAACGATACATTTCTAATATTCCATAAAACTCAAATTCTCAGATTTTTTTTATTCTATCAGCATTGCAATTTATCTCTCCCTCCTATATATGTGTGTCGTGCTGAATAGGTAAAACTTGCTGGTTTGAGTTAAATAGCAACCATCTTCTTGCCGAATAAGGCAAGCGAAAATTTGTGTATGCAATAGTTTCGCAAAAATCATTCTGAAGCTAACGAAAAAAATGTTTCATTGTGTTTGTTTGAGATTGTAAACTTATATAAAATATATTTAGTTGGATTATGCTAATTTAATTTGCACTTGTTATAATAAGGTTAGGCAAGTTTTCTAAGCGTCTTTTGGTTCAAAATGGTTAATTTTTACATTAACATAAATGAAAAAAATACCTTTAAACGTATAAGATAAATTTTTAGAAAGGTCTTAATTTTAAACGAGTTTTTGCTAAGTGACCAGTTTTACCTATTCGACATGATATATATATATATATATATATATATATATATATATATATATATATATATATAATGGATGGATGATAAGGAAAGAAAACACTCAAACAGCTCTGGCTACAAACATTGATTTTTTTCTGAGAAAACATTATTTTTTGCCCCAAAGTTATGGGTTCTCCTCTGACACCAAAAATGGTATAGCAGAATTCTGTCGGGGTATTTAATTACTTGTGGAGTTCATTCGATAGTTTAAGTCTTCTCCCTCACACCTGCCTTGTAAGGAGGCGGGTGTGGGGCGACTCGCATCTAAGAAACTGCCTTGTTAAGAAGACGACGTCCTAATGTTTTTCACCCTTACCGGGGATCGAACCACTGTGTTCAATGTGCGAGCTGAGACACTACGGGACACCCACCTTGGTAGTGTGTAACATCAGGAGGGGGTTATAGGGACTCCCACTTTTTTTGTCAAGAAGCAACTGCTGGAAACTACCACACCCACATTATCAGGAAACTGGTGTGGACTTACCCTCCCGCACCCACCTTGCCAAGAGAATTGTGTGGGAGACTCACCTTTCCCCCACACCCGCCTTGTCAGGAGGCGGTTATGAGGGAAACACATCCCAACACCCATCTTTTCTAGAGGTAGAATGGGAGATTCACACACCCCATTAATTTAATTAAAACTTATCAGGTTACGTTAGAAATAGACTCCTTTTAGGAGCCTAAAAATGGCCACCAAGGGCGCCGCTCCGAAAAATAAATTTCGGAAATGTCGTATATTTTTTGAAAATCAGTATAAAAAAATTAAAATAACGTGACAAGCAACATAATTCCATAAAAAAAAATGCCTCCCATGAGGTTCCGTCCAAATTAAAATTTTGGAATGCCATTTACATTGTTTTTTTACAAATCAGCACATTTTTTTATTTGCCACTCAACATAACCAAATAAAAGAAAATGTCCCCTCCATCCTCCCCTCCCTTCCCTCCATCATCCCCTCCCTTCCCTCCATCATCCCCTCCCTTTCCTTCCCTCCATCCTCTCCTCCCTTCCCTTCCCTCCATCCTCCCCTCACTTCCCTCCATCCTCCCCTCACTTCCTCCATCCTCCCTCACTTCCCTCCATCCTCCCTCACTTCCCTCCATCCTCCCCTCACTTCCCTCCATCCTCCCCTCACTTCCCTCCATCCTCCCCTCACTTCCCTCCATCCTCCCCTCACTTCCCTCCATCCTCCCCTCACTTCCCTCCATCCTCCCCTCACTTCCCTCCATCCTCTCTTCCCCTTCCCTCGAATCCCCTCCCCGCCCTCCATCCTCCCCTCCTAGTAAAATTTTTGGAACATCGTATGTGTTTTTAAAATCAGTATAAGATGAACTTTAATACTGATGGGCCACTCAACATAGTGCAATAAAAAGTTCTCCCTGAATTGCGTCACCCCAAATTAAAATTTTAGAACGTTATATAGTCTAAAGCCTGCTTCTCTTTATAAGGTGGACAGTGACTGGTTGCTCTGGCTTTCTCGTGGACCGAATTACAAGAACACAAACCAATTCCTTTACTGCCTTCTTCCAAAAGTCTCTGGTACGACCCCTATTCCCTCCTTTCTTCCACCCCTCATTTATGCAGCCTACTGAGCATTCTTTTCTCCTCCATCCTCTCTAAATGTTTGAACCACCTCTAGAACCTTCTAGCCTAATTTTAATTTCTACTGTGTGAGTTCTCTGCATTATAATCACACAGTACATTGTCCTCACTATTACATTTTCACTAACTCTAACCTTTTCTTCGCTGCAACGTTTAAAGCCCACGCCTCACACCCACGGGCAGGAAGGTCGAATACCTCTCTGATATGAACTTTTTAATGAACCAGTAGAAACAGGTTTTCTTCTTTCTGTTTACATCTGTTTACCAACACAGGATACGTCAAAACACACACACACACACACACACACACACACACACACACAGAATACAGTTATAATACAGTAGAAGGTTCATCTGCAACATAGTTCAGATATGTCATCATGAAATCAACTGACTGTAACAACAGCAAATAAAGGACTGGTATGTAGACTGGCAATGAACGTCATAGTTTGCACTGTTTTGACAGGTTTTTGCTAAAAATTGCTTTGCGCTGATGTTGAAGTGTGTATTGGCTTCAGAGTTGGACGAGTTTTGACAAATTTATAAGTGATAAAACTTTGTGTTTATCAGTTTTTTCATAGATATACTGGGGAAAGTTATTGGCTGCCTGGTGGAAATGTACTTGATTTTTGGCTAGTTAGATTTTTTTTTTTTTTTTTGGGAGGGGGTTACAAATATGCTCAGGAGTGTGTTTACACTAACAGATATATTCAGATACACATATTTAGGTGAACATTCCTACATGAACATACACACAGGCACGCACACACATGCACGCACACGAACACACGCACAACAGGCTAGTGTCTAATCGACATGTGCCTAGGACAAAATGGTAACTAACACAGGTGAAAGAGCAAATAAAATACCAACAAAAACATTAGGGACAAGGAGGGCGATAAGGAGAAAAATTTCATTGTCCAGAAATCTTAGCCCTTGAGTCAAACCCTATGCAAGCAAGCACCCTTCAAATTCTACTTGCTCTTCCCATACAAACACAATACCTGGATAATATCCAGCCAAAGTGTATTGTTCATTATGGATCTTAGTTCACCAGCAATTATTTTCCCTTTGGTTGGCTGTGTACCCATCAAAGTCATGTAACTTACTGATTTATTAAATTAGAACTCAAAAGTATAGAGCAACTTAGGGTGAGACGCAACATTTACAAGGATGAGCCTGGCAGTGCAGAGAACACTGTGATCTTCCAGGAGATAAAGAATGGATAACACCTTATCAGATCTAAGCACAAATTTGATAAGAATAAAGTTGAAGAAGCTCCTCCGAGCATCTAGACAGCAACAACAACAACGAAGGTAGAACACTGAGCTTAACAAGTACTAAAATTGGAGTCACTTGCTCTTACAAGCAGCAAATCAACTGGAAATAATTTACATGAAAGGACATATTAAAATACATGCATATGAATGTCAGCTGAGACGCGCGATATGTATCAAACATATGTTGACTAAAATATGCGAGTCAGATTCACAAACACGTAAGAGTAAAAATAGGAAAATAGCTGAGTACGTGTACACAAACACACACACGTATGCATGCATGCACGCACGCACGCACAGGAGCCTCATAAGGATCATTAATGCACGTAATTAATTAACTCAGACATCATTAACCTAGTAATAATGGTTGAATTACCGACAAAATGTTAGGTAAATGGACAGAGGAGCTTTGTTGACAAAGCTCCCGGAGAGCAACACGTTGCCACAATAAAATATCACATTAGTTGCATCTGTGACTATTTACCTAGCATTAACCTAGGAGAAAACACAATATATTAGCTTCTGGAGAAGCGATACACCTAAAGCGAATGAGAGAACTTTTACGTCAAGGGACGTTAACCACCATTTATTTTCTCACAGTTTTTCCTCTCGGTATTCGACTCGTGGAGAAGCGCTGGATGTACGAGACACATCGCAAGAAACATTATTTATCCATTGAAGTTTCCAGGGACAGCTGTTTCTTGTCCCATGTCTTGAAGTTCTTCGTTTAGTTAGGACAAGTTTACCACACGTGAATTTCTCTGTAAGAAATCAGATGATTACATCTGGTGGCCAAGCAAACGCCAGGAACCATCGTTAACGCCAGGCCAAGAGTAAGAAAATTTCTTTATATAGTGTAATTTATATTTTTAGGTTTAAAGTTTACAGCATGGGGGTCATTAAGGCTGTATTTTACCTGTACTGCCGTCAAGAATACTTTATTGCCAAAAATAAGGAATAAAATGCACTCTGTGTATATGTAATAGAAATTTGCATCTCTCAGTGTATACACCCTCTATGTTTTTTGTATTTTTCATTCGATGGAGATTCTCTAACTGATACCCCGTATATGTTCACCTCGTACGTTAATTCGAAGTCTCATTCAGCAAGGAATTAAATTAACTTTAGATTAAATTTTTTCCATTAATATTTTGCATATATATATATGCCACCATATTTAGCCTTTTTTATTCTTTGCTTCGTTAACATGTTTCTGTTTTCTCGTTTGATAAAAAAAAATGACTTATTGCATCTGATTGATATCTGGGTAATGTACCATTCTTATAAAAAATATATCAGTTTTTCAATGTTAGGTGAGCTTAATTTAAGTTGACGTAAATTTACCGATGTTTACGCATATTCAACCTAGAATAAAAAAACTTAAAAACGAGCGGCTTACGTTTGGCAGCTCTGAACATAACAGTTTCTTTGATCGTTGATATCCTGACGCTTCATGTTAAAGCCGGAGGTTGACGCCCCACATTTGCAAGTTATCTTGCATTTTTATTCTCGTTTGGGAGTTTCCATTTCCGCTCATTTCATTCGCACTCATTTCTCTCCTGTTTCTGTTTCTTAGCTGTGTATTATTCCGTCATTCTCGCCAAAAATTTATCTTGTATTCTTTACATTTTTATTGTCAACTTTTATACAGATATTTTTAAGCGTATCGTGTTTATCTCTTCCTCCAATGGATGCTGATGGTGATACTGTACTGCTGCTTCATTATTTGCTGCTGGTGCTGCTTCATCTGCTACTGTTGCCGCTGAGGTTACTATTACTACTACTGGTGTTGTTATTGTTGCTGCTGCTGCTGCTGCTGCTGCTGCTGCTGCTCCTAAACACCGGGTCACTTATGGACAAGACCCGGGCGGGGACTATTCCTTGATGTTGCTGCTTGAACCTTTATGTTGCTGCTTTAACCTTTATGTTGCTGCTTGAACCTTTATGTTGCTGCTTGAACCTTTATGTTGCTGCTTGAACCTTTATGTTGCTGCTGCTCTTTTTGACTTCATCAATCAACACTCAGTACTATGTTTTTGCCTTTTCCACCTTTCCCTTCATTCCTCTCCCTCCACGACTACTCCATTCCCCCTCCACTTCTACTCACTAATTAGATGAACGAGTGGGTAATTGAATCTGGAGAGAGAGATTCGAATTTAATTAGAAAGTACAGGTCAAACAGATTGCAACCAAATATTTCTGACGAGTATGACCATCCGAAGGTTCCAATGGGATTATCAGAGAAGAATATGGAATTAAATACTATATGGTTTTCGACAATCTTTTATTTTAATAAAGTTTCATGTTTCAGCTTACACGTAACTACTAAGACAAGAGTCGATGGCGAACGAGACAACGGGAGAAGCATCATAACAAATCGAGTCAGAGCATCACATGTTAATTATTTCTATAAAATCACGTTACATCAGAATCATTCCAACTGAAGAGGCAATGTGATATGGCATAATTATGCTGCTCTGTTTGTTTTGCATCACACACACACACGTGGTGTGTGTGTGTGTGGAGAGAGAGAGAGAGAGAGAGAGAGAGAGAGAGAGAGAGAGAGAGAGAGAGAGAGAGAGAGAGAGAGAGAGAGAGAGAGAAGAAAGAGAATGTATATTTTAGTGTGTATATATATTTGAGTGTGCATGTATGAGTTTGTATGTGTTTGTGGGGGAAGAGAGAAACGAATTTCGTTAATTATTTTAATACATTAATTCCCCCCCCTCAAAAATAGAATATTTTTCTTTTAATACTTCCACTCATTAACATGGTTAGCGCCGATGACAGAGGTGAAGAAATAAGTCATGACTGAAATAAACTACATAACCTAGAATGGAGAAATAATAAAGATCCGAGTCCGGCTGGTCACTTGTAGCGATGTGTGTCCACTGGTAACGCGAGGGCGAGTAACAGCAGAATGGATCAGTGAAAGGCAGCCAGAGAGATGGAATTGTGGGGCCGTTGGTAGCAACGTTATGAGAGGGAATAGTCTGGGGAACGAGACTAGCGGAGAGATATGGTAGAGAGAAATAGAAGAATGAAAGGAGATAGAGAAATAGGGTGGGACTGATAGACAAAAGGGAAATTGAAGGAGAGGGGGAATACTATCATAGGGCATATTGATGGTAAGCTATTAAGAGAGGTGTAGGGTGGGTGGGTGTGTGTGTGTGTGTACTCGTCTAGTTGTACTCGCCTAGTTGTGGTTGCAGGGGTCGAGTAACAGCTCCTGGCCCCGCCTCTTCACTGGTCGCTACTAGGTCACTCTTCCCTCTCCATGAGCTTTATCATACCTCTTCTTAAAGCTGAGAATGGATCCTGCCTCAACTACATCACTTCTCATACTATTCCACTTCCTGACAACTCTGCGACTGAAAAAATACTTCTTAACATCCCTGTGATTCATCTGAGTCTTCAACTTCTAACTGTGACCCCTTGTTGCTGTGTCCCATCTCTGGAACATCCTGTCTCTCCATCTTATAAAATACTGAGAAGAATCGACAAGTCGTTATCATATCTGTGTGTTGGTGTGTGTGCGTGCTTGTGTGTGTGTGTTTATGTATGTGTGGGCTCGTGCATGCGTTCGTGCGTGCATTCAAGTCCATTCTCAATCAAAATCAATAATTCACTGTATCTAACACAGTGTGATAAGAGTGTTAACCAGCCACAAACAGTCGTTACCTCACAGTGTAATGTCGAGCAAGCTTGGTGGTTCCTCCTTGTTGATCGACCTTCGAAACATTTCATCAATTCTATGTTGCATTTCATTTACTGCCGCCTTATTTCTGTTAGTAATTTTTTGTTGGTGGATGATCATTTAGCGCAACGAAACCTACCCAAACCTAAACAACGCGAATTTAGAAATTTTCTCAAAATAGTGAGACATCTACTTTAAGTGGATGGGATTTGCGAGACAGGGTGCGCGCAAGCTCGCGCGCCAGGTGTAAGTGTGAAATTCACTCATTTAAAACTCTTGATTTGCAAAGTGATAAAACACTGTATATGCTCTGTGTGCAATGTGCTAAGCTCTGGATGATCCAGGCAGAGTGACAGCAGCACCAACCTGTTGCTCCACACATGATGCTGCACGACAGATTTCCAATTTTAATCCTGATTCAGAATTAAGAGTGTAACTCTGTCGTTGCCATGATGCTTTCGTTCAGATTTATTTATTGCCTTTAAAAATTCCGTTGTTTTTTCTGTCGCTCAGGGAACAAAAAACACTCGACCCGATGCAAGAAAATTAATTTATTCTCAGAAATTAGTGTGTTAACATTAAGGCAGAAGCAGTCTTTAAAAAAGTACTTTTAATCTTTGTACCGTATACTAGGGCCTGCTCAATAAGTATTTATTTGCAATAACACAAAGTATCATTAGACGAGGAAGTTCAATGGAGGATCCAAACATCATACTCTCGTATAAATAATTCAAATAACCGACAACCTGATAAGTTACACATTCAATACTTGGGTATTTTTATTGTGGAAACGTTTTGCCCCACAGTGGCTTCATCAGTCCAATACAAAGGACAGTGAAGATCAGGAGATTGAGGTAATTACAATGGTGCCGTAATTATAGTCGTAATTATGTCGTGCCGAATAGGTAAAACTGATCAATTAGCAAGAACTCAATTAAAATTAAGTCCTTTCTAAATTTTTCTCTTATACATTTAAATAAGTATTTTTTTCATTTATGTTAATATAAAAATTAATGATTTTCTACCAAAAGAAACTTATGAAACTTACCTAACCTTATTATAACAAGCTCAAATTAATTTAACCTAATCCAACTATAAATAGATTTTATATAATTTTACAATAATTTAATAATAAACAAACACAATGAAATATATTTTTTATCGAAATTATTGCATACACAAATTTTCGCTTGCCTAATTTGGCAAGAAGAGCGTTGCTATTAAGCCATAATTAAGTATTGATGGCAAAAGAGAATTCAGGATGTTATTTTACTATTGAATCGAGAAACAGACGTAACGGAAGATAAACAGAAACAGACACAAAAAAGCTGGGAAACATACAGGCAGCTTTAGGGTAAATAAACAGAGTGACACAGTGCCGGGCAGTATAAGACCAGCCGACACTGAGACGTATAACCATCAGTGACAGTGCCTGGCAGTATAAGACCAGCCGACACTGAGACGTACAACCATCAGTGACAGTGCCTGGCAGTATAAGACCAGCCGACACTGAGACGTACAACCATCAGTGACAGTGCCGGGCAGTATAAGACCAGCCGACACTGAGACGTACAACCATCAGTGACAGTGCCGGGCAGTATAAGACCAGCCGACACTGAGACGTACAACCATCAGTGACAGTGCCGGGCAGTATAAGACCAGCCGACACTGAGACGTACAACCATCAGTGACAGTGCCGGGCAGTATAAGACCAGCCGACACTGAGACGTACAACCATCAGTGACAGTGCCGGGCAGTATAAGACCAGCCGACACTGAGACGTACAACCATCAGTGACAGTGCCGGGCAGTATAAGACCAGCCGACACTGAGACGTACAACCATCAGTGACAGTGCCGGGCAGTATAATAACAGCCGACACTGAGACGTACAACCATCTTGATATACTGGTAAGAAGAGACAAACATACAAATTATCATACCAACAAATGGACAGGCAAGTAGACTCGCAGTTTTTCAAGACAGTCATTAAATATTTACACACAATGTATGTACATATTACATACAATTGTACTCAGTAATCATACAAGTTGTTTGAAATCTTAACTTTGTTTTCATTTACAATAACATTTACATACTTAATTTTATTTGCATATAGTTTTGCATTAAAATTTGCATTTTGGTTTGCATTTTAATTGCCATTTATATTTGTATTTACATATATATTTGTATTTATATTCGCAATACTCAGCCACACCGAGATTCCTCACCATCTCCCACACAATGACCTTCCTCTCCCACATACCTCTCTCCCACACACTGACAGCTCACTCCCACAAAAGGACTTTCTCCCTTTTCCGTACAATGGCCTCTCTCTTGTTCTGTCTCCCCCACACACTAACCCTCTCCCATCATTCATTAACCTCTCTTTCCCTCCCACACACTGTCCGCTCTATATCTCCCTTCCCTTCCTTTCCTCTTCCTTTCTCCTTTCACCATATTTCTGTTTATTGGCAGTTCTTTATTACAGCTTAATCTGAGTTAATATAATAATAATAGTAATAGTAATAATAATAACAATGCAACTAGCATCATCCATTGCACTCAGGATCCCTTGCCATGTTTAGAAGAATACGAATGCATAAAGATTATCTTAGATTCTCTTTCGTAAGGAAATCCCTTCATGGGAAAACGATGATTCGATGCTGATCTGCTATTAATCCAATGAATTGTAGCTACCTTTCCTTTACGTGGAATACACCTGATGACATCCTGTTTCCCAGGAGCTGGTGTACCATTAAGTTTAGACCAAGTAGCCAATATGAAGTAGTTTAGTTATAATAATATTCAAAGTACATGTTCGAAATTATTTTGGCCTTTAAGAGAACATTGGGAGGGAACATGTAGAGAACTTGCTCACTTTTTTAGCTTGCCTGGTAATCGAACCCGGGATCTTTTAGTTGTGAGCTCAGAAAATGGAGTCAACAGTTGTGTTTTATCGGGCATAGCAAACGCTGTCCTGGATGAAGTGTAAGACAGTATCCATCTCCTCAAAGCATTGTCATGGAATGCGCCAAACACGTAGGAGTCAAAGAATGAGGTTAAGATGAGTAGCTCCAATTCTTTGGATGAAAAATCCCTTCGCCAACATCAAGAGACCCCTTTGAAAGGTCCTCCTAGCTACAACTGTGCCTTGAATGTAGAGTAAGGTAGCATCCATCTCCTCTAAGCAACAACTGGGTCCTGGATGTTATTCCAACATCCATCTCCTCACACCAACAGCTGGGTCCTGGATGTTATTCCAACATCCATCTCCTCACACCAACAGCTGGGTCCTGGATGTTATTCCAACATCCATCTCCTCACACCAACAGCTGGGTCCTGGATGTTATTCCAACATCCATCTCCTCACACCAACAGCTGGGTCCTGGATGTGATTCCAACATCCATCTCCTCACACCAACAGCTGGGTCCTGGATGTTATTCCAACATCCATCTCCTCACACCAACAGCTGGGTCCTGGATGTTATTCCAACATCCATCTCCTCACACCAACAGCTGGGTCCTGGATGTTATTCCAACATCCATCTCCTCACACCAACAGCTGGATCTTAGATGTAGAATAAAACCTCACATAAACAGGTGTATCCTGGTTGTGGTAAACCCTCTCTCTCTCTTCACAGGAACATCTAAGGCTAGGATAAATACTAAGATAAAATCCTTCTCCTCTCTTCAATTTAAGTGGTGCTCAGCAGAGCTAGATGCATCCTGAATCCAGTAATCAACTTGGCAAAATCATTTGGAGCTGCAATTCTCGTGGGAATCAACGGAAGGACTTCATTAATATTGTCTTGATCCAGCGGATTACGCAGATTTCCAGAGACATTTCTGTTTGCTTTCAAAATAATGGTGTTCCCTTTATTATGACTAAATTATTGTAAACTTTCATAAAAGGATTTCGATAATAGAATTTATAGAAATGTGTGTTTATGGAGGAGTGTACATTTAGTTCAACAGGAGTATAAACATGGATTAATGCATATCTCACAGTGTATGTACACGGAGAAGTCTCTCTCAACGTATATATTTCTCAGTGTATATACACTGATAGGCGTGCCAATGTATATACACCGAGAGACGAAAGTGAAACGTGACACATGCACAAAATTAGGATATTTTATTTACGAAAATTTTCGCCACGAATAGCCAAGAGTTTCGGGGCAAAAACGAATGACGAAACATTTTGTGGCGAATAGTTTTCCTCATCTTAATATTGCGCATGTCCTATTTCACACCAAGAGATTTATTATCTTACTGTGTATTTGTAAACTTCAATCCCTCTTTCGAATGTAAATGGTACAGTGATACCGATGTGTGTGTAAATGTAATAATGTACATTTAGGACATTTATTATTGGATAAGTTTTGCAACAAGTGATTTTTTTCTCTATCCTAATACACACACACACACACACACACCTAACTAGTATGTGTTAGCCAGAGTTCCAAATTATATATATATATATATATATATATATATATATATATATATATAATATATATAATATATATATATATATACTAATTTTAGTTTTCTCTCTGTATTTATGCTACTCGTGGCGAAACGTTTTTAATAAATGTTCAAAACTGTACACAAGTTTTGTAATCAACATCCAATTTTTCCGAGCGTACAGGTGGTATGTAAACTTACTGACCCTTGGGTTGACTGCCTTCAAGAGGCAGGTGCCTGGATGGACTCTTAATCCAATGAATTGGAGCTGTCCTCCCTTCATATGGACCAAATTTCATTACCTTTCATCCGCTAGGCTCTGAATAACCCTCAATGTTTCGCTTCCCACTGAATATTAATAATAATAATAATAATAATTTATACCTTGACCAGCGAACAACCAGATTACGAATATTTCCACCTCTGTCACTATCAATGACAAAATTGCAGTTCACTTTGAGTTTAATATCAGGTGGATGGTGCATATTTGGTCCCACAACTGGAAAATGATCCCTCTTCTAGTCTGGCAATATATGTGAAACGATCGTGCACTTTGTAATAAAAGTATGAAACTGTGCAGATATGTTTTATAGTCCATAAGGTCATTTAAGAAGATTGGAACCACTCTGATTCTCAACCCGTTCACCCGTGACGGCCATTTTTCCAAATGGCAGCTACACACCATTTGGTTAACGAAAACATTCCAAACAAATCAGTGAGGACTTTTTTGTTTTTTGGAAACGCTTATCTGGAATATTGCACCAGAAATTATTTCTGTAAGCTTTTATTTTTCTGCATGACGCAAAACTCCGGAAATAGGCCAGAATATAACTTTTTTTTATATATATTTTTTTTACACTGCTGATTTTAAATGCACCATCAGAGTGACAGTCGTGAGTAAACTGTACTAAAACGAAAAGGACGAAATATAAAAGTAACTTGTAATCGCAAAGTAATAGTTGCTGTCGTCAGTATAAACATCTAAAATCACTCTTAAATAACACTACACTAGAGGAAGAGTCTGATAAGATACTTCTCCAGAAAATATAAGGGTGAAGCAGAACCTTTTTGAAACAATTCCTAAAATCCAGTTCCATACATTTCAAAACTTTTGCAACAGATGAATTACAAATAACCTTAACATAATAAAAACAAATATTATCTTCTGCTATTGTCTGCAACCTCCACATTTGTGTAGGTCAATTCAAGGCAAGCTTTCTCCAACAATTTCGCAAGCACCCTCCACAGCCATTTCTGATTACTTCCTGGCAGGCTATCCCAGCTGCTGGCAACGTCATTCATCGAACCCTCTATACATCGTCGATCATACAACCGAAGTCATCTATAATGGAACGACAGGGATTCTTTAACAAGGCATGACACCATACATATCCTGCTGGTGAGCTGATGCACGTATTGTGTCAGGACAAATGTTCTCTGTTCCGAGGCCCTACAGTGAGACTGATTCTCCGGGCTTTATTTAGAGCAAATTCTTCGCTGTCATTGTAAATTACTGTAGGACCAAGAATCGTTAAGTAACTAGCAAGACCTTTGTAACAGGAAATGCTATCTAGCGCATCCAGGGCAGGTTCTACTTGCAGTCTTCATTTCCAGGCATCCCACTGCTTCGGTTTACCCTTATCGCAGAAACGTGATGTGGCATCACAACCTGTTATTGCATGGAAGTATGCAGTGCGTCGCATCTACACTGACCCAACCTGTGAGCGATAAAATCTGCACACAAATATCTTAAGTATTTTCCAATGCCCATGACCAACTACAGAGTCACAGCTGATCTTGTTAACGAGATAAACAGGCAAAGATGAGAACATGTGTGTCAGGAGTTCCAATGAGAAAATTTTAGCAATTAAGTGCGTCATCGGCAGGATGTTGCATCCTCCTCCTGTCTGCCTCCCAGTGTTTACATAGTGCTCGTCCATCTACACTTGCGCGTACAAGTTGTTTCCATCGGTTAAGACTACTGTGCCGAGATATGTAGTAAATCGTATATCGAAAATCTTTAAAAATATCATTCTTGTTAGCACACATGAAAGCTCTCTAGTTTTGAGGCACACTTTCATTTTCTCCATCCCCAGTAGAGTCCCCCGTCCTTTATTTGTTCAGTGTTTCTCTTTTCAGTGAGTTAAGTTGTAGATATCAAACACCACGTCAACACGCTTAACAAAGTCGCTAGAATTACTTTTAATGTATTCTTTAAATTTCTTAGCATAATCTCTAAAAGTGTTTTGTTTCTCTGGATGAACCACGTTTCCGCATCTGATCCATGAAATCGAAGGCAGGGTGCTGAATTTCCATTTTCCTCGTCAGTGGGGAGCAACTCATCATGGTATTAAATAACAGACAGTCTTGCAGAACTTCCCTTCACCATTACGTGATAGAGACTGTAAGACAATGATTTTCATGGAAAAAGAAGTCTTTTATGTTAGCACCAAGAACTTCACAGGCTATGTTGATATCTTAAAACAAATCTGTCACCTATTAGTAACTTAGTTCGTTGAAGAGGAGCATTTAGAAGTAGTAATCGTTTCATCTGATATAATCTTTCATTGCTAAATTCTGCTTGACCAGGCGGATACCAATGAACATCTTGCTTTTCCTCTCTTCCCTTTGCTTCAAGATCATGCGTAGACAAAAATTCACAACTCGGGGACTCAAAGAAGAGATTATCTTCTGTGAGTACACTGCTCATCTCCAATAAAGTTTGCACTAATAAGGTCACTTTCTTCAAGAAACTCATCTGGTGGCTTGGGTAATCGTAGTGGCAAGAAAGATCTTCAGATCTCCACGACTGTGTGAGGAATTCCCATAAGAAATATTTCGGGTCCTTCAACCATCCACTTCACTAGCCCAGGAAACCTCGGTCATGGGAAAAGAGAGCAGCGCTAAACTTGTAGGGGTCATACAGCGTTTGGGTGAATGGATGGCATTCAGACACGATTCACGAAATTGGAGCACAGGACTAATTCCATAGCTCAAAAGCATCGAACAAACATTAATGTTAATGTGTTGTTGTGGTGTCGATGCTCTGGTAATGACATAGAAAGTATGGTAAGCTTGGTTAATTGCTTTGAACTGTTAATACCTGAGAGACCGAACATATTTTTATGGCGATTTGCATTCCAATCATTTTAAACCAAACTTTAGAATAGATAAAAAAAATCAACTTGAGAGTCTTGTTCTAATTAGCATCGATGATTGAACAGGATTTCAAATAATTGTTTTGAGGAATGTCAAGGTACTTTTCACAAGGGGATTTTCATAAGATTTAATTCAACTATGAGCTTGAAATAAAGAATTATTATAATGAAGTTTTATTATAAAAAGGGAGCGCCAGGTCCGTAGGAGTCATACAACATCTTTGGATAAAGCCAATCAGGTCTGATACAAGGTGTGGGTAGCCTTAATTTCTTGGATCAAGAGCCTAGAGGAAATGGATGAAATACAAAACAAGTAGAGACCGAAATGCTTTAATAAGAAAGCAATTTAAAAGAAATATGCCTTCATTTTTAATTTAGGAAAA
This sequence comes from Cherax destructor, assembly GCA_009830355.1. NCBI lineage: Eukaryota > Metazoa > Arthropoda > Malacostraca > Decapoda > Parastacidae > Cherax > Cherax destructor. Next base: position 53,571 of record WNWK01009242.1, read on the forward strand.
AATAATTTTAATAGTGTAGGCCTATTGCGCAAAATGAATTCAATATTAAATTCCATGGAAAATAATTGTGAAACTATATTGCACCATGCTTCTATTATGAACATATGGATATTTATTGCATAAAATATTGCTCTGTCAATTGCAGTATTGTGGTAACTGTTTCCATTAGTTGACAGCTGCCATAAATATTATTAATAACCCAGTCCAACACACAGCCAATGAACACTCATGATAAATGATGATAATACTTTCCCCTAAGTTCGTAGCTTCCTCAAAGTCAGAGAGATTTAAATAGTATTTATAATAATTATATTTATTTTCATTATATTTATTTACGTTATTAGTGTTTATATAAGAAATTCATGAAACAAACACAGCAGGAATACTCAGATTGAAGAAATACTTCCTGACATCCCTGGGATTCATCAGTGTCTTTTACTTGCCACTGTGTCTTCGTGCACCGGCTTTCCGCCACTCTATCGATCTCTTAACCTCAAATCGTCTTGAAACGTCGTTATCATGTCTTCCCTGGTTTCTCCGTCCTCTGATGTCATGAGGTGTGTGTGTGTGTGTGTGTGTGTGTGTGTGTGTGTGTGTGTGTGTGTGTGTGTGTGTGTGTATTTTACTAAAATACAAGTTTTCACAGTGTTGCTGGCATCAGCTGAGAGAAAATAATTGACTGTGTTCTCTGAACAATTTCTTTTTTGACATTGCCTTAGGAAGTTAAGTTTTTACTTCTGCTGTGCCAAGTCTTTTGAATATCCTCCTTCCCACTGTAGTTGGGATGAATACATTCCTTTCTGTATCTGGAATAAATATATTCCTTCCCTTTGTAGCTTCGATGTATATTTTCCTTCCCACTGTATCTGGGATAAATTATTCCTTCTCCCTGGATAAGAAAAATTATTCTTTTCCACTGTTGCTTGGATAAATATATCTTTTCCTACTGTTGGTATGAATTTTCTCTATTGATATCCTCCTACGTTGTAGTGATATGAATAACCTTCTTCACTGTGGTGATACGAATATATTCTCCAAAGGTATATACATACTATATACAAACCAAACAGTCGTCGTTTCCTGTTACCAGTTCCTGTTTGCTTACTTCTGGTTCTTGTGATTGAGATATCGTATTTGTTATTCTTAACTGTTGCAGAGATAGAAACACAGAGATAGAATACGCGACTCGTCAATACGGATTGCCAAACAAATAAACACCCACACACGCTGATACAAAGTGATCCCCACAGTCGTTACCAAAGCAACAAAAAACTAACTGGAAAAAAACATAACCCATTTAACCTTTCCGGACCAAAGAACACCTATACCCTCCCCCCCCCTCACCTTTGTGACCTGATTTCACTTAGCCCCGCTCACCTATCTGACCTCACCTACCTACCTACTAGCCTTTGAAACGTCACCTTGAGGTTTGATAAACTGGCCCAGTGGCTTACGCGACGGTCTGGAGTTTTGAGACTGTGACCGCGGGTTCGAACCCCACCCGTGGTATGGTTTATATAGGTATGTACCTTCAAGGGAGGATGGTGGAAGGCTTTGCTTCCAAGAAATTGGAGTTATTTTTCCTAGATTCAAACTTGATTGTCTTGTATCCCCACAGCAAAGACTAGTACGAGTGCAGCTCCTTCCCATGAATATAATAAATTTATTATTATCATTAATAAATTTAGTGTGCCGAAACTTTCACCATAATGCCACAAACTTGACTCATTATGTTCGAAACTTTTCAGCTAGAAAAGTTTCACTATAGCAACACATAATTAATTTATTAGTTGGGTTTAAAGCCTGTCGACTACACTAGAGACATTAAAGCCACAATTCACCTATTCAGTAATATCAGTAATTCTATATTAACTAAAAGAATGAGTATTATAAACTTTATCTGTCTCTCTCTCTCTCTCTCGCTCGTAAACAAGAGATGCTTACAACTTTGTATATATCTTAAGACAGATGCACCTTCCGTGTATATACATCAGCAACCTGGTAGGTATAAAATGTCCAAAATTATTACAACAGCTTTAGTTTCAATAAAAGCAGAAGCAATATCAACAACAGCTTCAGTAGAATCATCACCAAAGGCATCACCAGCATCACTCCTCATCAGTAGCTGGAACAGCAGCTGAAGCAGTGTAAAGAGTGAACATACAAGTAACACTGTCATCACACTCGTGTCAAACAGCATTGCAATCGCTTATCAGACAACTTTTATAATGAGGGTCGTTTCCCTGACAACCTCCCACAAAGACAGGGATGTCAAAGCTGGTGTGTACGTCAACACTTGTGAGGGACGCAAGACACTTGGTCTGTTTGCGGAGGGGTAGTGGAGGGAACTACAGATAATACTGTAGAAAAGATGCGTAGTGCAGAAGAGGCTTTTATTGGGATAATGTTTCTCTAACAGAGCTTCATCTAGTCGTGATAAACCTCTAACACAGCGAAATGATGTTCCAATAAACGTTCCTAATAAAATATTGATCTGAAAATAGTTGTTTCTCACAAAGCGTTGGTTTTACTAATGAAATATAACGATTAGAAGAAGGCAGCTGGGTCAAAATAATTAGTCTACTTGACTACTTTGTAAGGAAATTTTGTTTTACAGTTTGTGCTATGACTTCTTAGCAACAAATGCACTCACCATCTACATTATAACTAACAAATACTCTATTATCTCTATTAATATTATCACTATCATCATAATTATTTATGTAAAACGCTAAACTCCTTTTGTAATCAGGGTAAAGAGTGGTGGACGCTCGACCCCGAGTCCCTGATGTCAAAAGCTATTAGGCAACCCTTATTTAATTGAGTGATGCTTTAAGATTTATATTTAAGAGTGAAAAAAAAATTCACAGTGCAGAGATAATAACAAGAATTACAAGTATTAAACTAATAACTATCCATTTCTCTAATTATTACGCGTTTACTTACGTTATTATGGGATTAGCAAAACTTTCAGCAAAATACAATTAGGTAAGTGTAAATGTTTAATTTGTGATATGTTTTATGAGTGGAAATTGCCTTGCGAGAGTGACCTGCATAAGCAGGGAGTAGGTGAACTAGTGACCTGCATAAGCAGGGAGTAGGTAAACTAGTGACCTGCATAAGCAGGGAGTAGGTGAACTAGTGACCTGCATAAGCAGGGAGTAGGTGAACTAGTGACCTGCATAAGCAGGGAGTAGGTGAACTAGTGACCTGCATAAGCAGGGAGTAGGTGAACTAGTGACCTGCATAAGCAGGAGTAGGTGAACTAGTGACCTGCATAAGCAGGGAGTAGGTGAACTAGTGACCTGCATAAGCAGGGAGTAGGTGAACTAGTGACCTGCATAAGCAGGGAGTAGGTGAACTAGTGACCTGCATAAGCAGGGAGTAGGTGAACTAGTGACCTGCATAAGCAGGAGTAGGTGAACTAGTGACCTGCATAACAGGGAGTAGGTGAACTAGTGACCTGCATAAGCAGGGAGTAGGTGAACTAGTGACCTGCATAAGCAGGGAGTAGGTGAACTAGTGACCTGCATAATCAGGGAGTAGGTGAACTAGTGACCTGCATAAGCAGGGAGTAGGTGAACTAGTGACCTGCATAAGCAGGGAGTAGGTGAACTAGTGACCTGCATAAGCAGGGAGTAGGTGAACTAGTGACCTGCATAAGCAGGGAGTAGGTGAACTAGTGACCTGCATAAGCATGGAGTAGGTGAACTAGTGACCTGCATAATCAGGAGTAGGTGAACTAGTGACCTGCATAAGCAGGAGTAGGTGAACTAGTGACCTGCATAAGCAGGGAGTAGGTGAACTAGTGACTGCATAAGCAGGGAGTAGGTGAACTAGTGACCTGCATAAGCAGGGAGTAGGTGAACTAGTGACCTGCATAAGCAGGGAGTAGGTGAACTAGTGACCTGTATAAGCAGGGAGTAGGTGAACTAGTGACCTGTATAAGCAGGGAGTAGAGAAAATACTTAACAGTGTTAATATTCATACTTATTCATACTCATCAGTACTCAGTGTCCATTTATGTCTAGAAGCTACAATAGTAGCAGCATTACCACCAATAACAGCAGCAGTTAAGAACAGCAGCTACACCAACAGCAGTAGCATAGCAAAATGCGGACCACTACCACTTATCTTCAGCAACAGGACCACCATCACTACCAACAACAGAAGCTACACCAGCAAAAGCAGTAGCAGCACCACAATCACAAATATTTCTAGCAGTAGCAACAAAAAACAGTATCGCCACCACCACCGTCGCAACCAACAGCAGCACCGTTAGCAACATCAGCAGCGGTAGCATTGCCAGAAGTCCCAGCAGCAACATCGTCAGCAGTAGTTAACACACAAGCGAGTGTCTCTGAGCTGGCTCTTCACTGTCGTCAGAGGAGCTGCTGAGAACCTTTTTCACTGTACTCAATTACAAGGTTTTTCTCATTAGCATAAAACCGTTCTTTAGTGAGGAGCGCCCCATTACCGAGTAAAGCGCCCCATTACCGAGTAAAGCGCCCCATTACCGAGTAAAGCGCCCCATTACCGAGTAAAGCGCCCCATATGAAATGTTACGCTCTTTTTTAAGCACCGTGAAAAAATACAAAATTACGTTTCCCATGGTAAGAGAATTTTTATTGTTGACTGTTTAACCAGGAAGCAGGCAAAGCAGATCAGTTTTTTTTTTAAAGCTAAAGGTGGAAAAAAAATTAAGTGTATAAACTCGCCAGAATTAATAATATTTGGTCCGAATTCGTAAAGTGTTTACGTTAGACGATGTAAAAGTCACTGACGTGTTTGAAGTTCCAGTAGTGTGTTACCCTGACTTCATCTTGGGCTCTGTTGTAATTTATTGCAAGGTTCAAACTCTCTCTCACCCACACCTTTAAATTTTGCAGCACACACTGCTGGTTCTTCCAATATTTGGTAGCCTGACCCTTTCACTATTAACGGACGGAGTATCGAGCTTCCACCACTCTGCGCTTAATGACCCCACACGGGATTACCAGTTTACAAACAATAATATGAAAGAAAGCACAATAAAATGCTGACTGCAAATATGAAAAAAAATACCACGGTGAAAATAGGAAATAAAACCTGAGCGCTTTCAGTTGCTTTCACACCCATCTTCAGATTTTATTTCCTATTTTCACTACTGTATTTTCTCATAAAATATAAATTTCAATTTTATTAATATGTCCAAGTGCATCAGTCCTACATAAATGCAGAGTCAGTTATACACTCTGACAACCGAGTCCATCACTGGAAAGCCAGTGGTCGCCGCTGTCATTGCTCATTATACAACGACAACCCCAATGTCGTGGTAATGAGAGAGTATGCTTAAAGAGTATTTACTCTGGCGTTTCACTCAGTTTTGAGTTTTACCAAGGTAACACTGAGCGAAACGTCATGAGAATATAGAAATACTCGGCGCTGCCATTTGGTTGCCACCCTACCCCATCTAAAGGAAACGTTTCTCCAATTAGTCTCTCACTCCCGTGCAGAGAATTAAAAAAAAAAAACACTGGATGGCTAAACGTCTCCATCAGTAAAGTCACACCAGGTGTTATACATTCTTCTCATTCATGAACGTGTCGGTATTAAATACCGAGTCCGGACTTGATTCCTGGAGGTGGGAAGTACAGTGTCTGCACTCTGAAGGAGGGGTGTTAATGTTGCAGTTTTATAACTGTAGTGTAAGCGCGCCTCTGGCAAGACAGTGATGGAGTGAATGACGATGAAAGTTTTTCTTTTTCGGGCCACCCTGCCTTGGTGGGAGACGGCCGATGTGTTAATAAAACAAAATCATAATGTAATGATATCAATCTTAACGTGTGAGACACACTGTGTGTCGCACCTCTCCCTCGCTACCAGCACCACTGAATGCGTGGGGAACGAGAGACTTGTGCAATATTTGGGAATCTTTAATAAGGAAACGCCAATCAGTTACTTTTTCTGGCCAATATAAAGAACAGTTCTTTTATATACTGGACCGAAGAAACCACTGGCTGGCGAACCGTTTCCTCAGTAAAGATTCCCAAATGTTGCACAAGTGTTCCATTCTTCAACTTCTGACAAGATCTGTCTAAGCAATTTTAAACCCACATATAAACCAACAATCATAAAAGCGAGCGAAAGAGAAGGGAATAACCTGCTCTCTTTTCAGAAATTTTAGTCGCCTCTTACGACGTGCATCGCTGCAGAGCAAAGATTTTAATCCCCTTAACCAAGGAAAGTTAGAAATATATACTGATTAAAAAAAAAAAAAAAACGTGAGTTCTCCGAAGGTAGGTAGAGGTCACTGATGATCAAATACCATCTTAGTTGTACTTGAGACAGAAGAAATACTACTAATGCAACAAGTTTATAAACCTTGAAAATTAAGTCTTTAAATCATTAGCCAGAATAGTTTAGTGACTTGTTTTGTTAGGTTTAAAGCCTAGGGACTGCAGGAGGGTCATTATGGATGTTTTTCATCTGTACATCAGTCATGGATACTGTCTCCTAAAAATAGAGAAAAGTAAACTTTCAAGAGATAAAGAACTGTCGATGTGTATAAGATATACACAACTCTAGGTGTGTGTGTGTGTGTGTGTGTGTGTGTATATATATATATATATATATATATATATATATATACACACGCGCGCGCGCTTCTCGCTCTATATATACAGAGAACTCTTGGTGTATATACCCTGCGAGGGAAGCTCAAGGCAGAAGGAAGTAGTTAAAAATACTGGAAGAATAAAATTAAGGATAGACGAAATTGTGGTATTCTAAAAAATGTAAATATTCGCAAAAAGGCCTATAAAACTTATTATAATGCTACGCCTAATTTTGATAAATATAATTAATTATCATATTTAATTAGATCTCTCTCCCATTTCAAGAGAACACATGAACGAAAATAACAGTGAACATAATTAAGGTTTTCATTAATGATCTTATGCTGGATCCAAAGAACAAAATGCCAACAAACTGGAAGCAAAGTTATTGTATACCATTAATGTAATAAGACTAACTTAAGAAAAAAGTTAAAGCTAGTTCTGCAAGGTGTGTCTTCTCAGCGGATAATAATATGAGAACGAGCCGACTTATACAGCAACTATTATACGAAAGGTCACATATTATATGCAGGAAGTCTTCCAGAAAAATATGCAGTGAAAGTCAGTCTGCCAGCTCTTTGCATGCAGAAACTAATTAATGTAAGTGCATCATCATCTCTCAGTGGTCAGGAACTAGACTCCCTCTAATTGCTTGCAAACCACTTAATAGTCATAAGTTTTTTTAATAGTGGCAGCGAGGTGGAAATTTTTTTAGAGGTAAACTCTTTTCCCTGAGACCTCTGTTGCTGGCTTTAAGAGTTTACCACTTAACAAATGTAATGAAAAGAATACTTCTATACCGTATAGATTTACACAACAATTACCCAATAACAAATTGAATCAAGAAAACCAATATTTTAAAATCTTGGCTTGTAGATACAGTAAATTTGGATAACACTGCAGTATACAACACATTGCATACAAGGTCCGTTGTACACAGTGGAGGGTGAACCAGTAAGTGGAAATAGAAATTAGAAGACGTTTCGGTCTGTAATGAACCATTATCACGAAGCAAGTGAGAAAGAAATGATAATGAATAGAAGTTATATGAGGTCAGATAGAGGTGAGGACACAGTCAACATTAGGTCAGGCGAGGACACACTGTTTGGTGAGAAGGCAAGGGCACAGTGTCAGGTCAGGAGGTGAGGACACTATCACGTAGGAGGGAGGTGTAGAGACAGTTTAAAAACAGAGGTGCAGAAACAGTAATGTCATGTATTTAGGAAAAATATTTAAACCAAATAAGGATTAAGCTCTAACCAGTAGCGGACGAATACCTTGAGACTCTAAAGCTTGAACTATTATGGGGGCTCTTTCTCATACAATAGTCCCCCCAAAAATAAGCAATGTGGGGCCCTGAAGCTTAAGATTCATTAGTTTCATAGTAAATCCGTCCCTGGCTCTAACTTTTCTTTTCCTTTTCCGTTTCACTTGCATCATCATGGGCTAGGATGGACCGAACAGTATTTCTTTTCCAGATTGTTGGTTAGCTTGCTTGTTTCAGGAGCGTTATTGCGACTTTCCTTCTTCAATGTTCAAGATTATTATTTTGTGTGTTATGCTATCTAGACTAGAATATATTATTATTATTATTATTACAATTTTATGCATGGGAAGCGCAAAAGCTAAGGACCATGTAATGCTTTGATCTGAGGAGAGGAGGGTGGCTTCATTTCTTTGAATTAAGAGATCTTCACAAGCATCAAAGAACTGCTCCTTTTCCCCGTGTAGAGACAACACTTATATATTTACATTAACCATGGGAATGCCTGGCAAGAATAAAAAAAAATAGTATAAAAATAATAATAAAGACATAAGATCAAGCTTTCGTTGTAACTACGTTTCGTTCTCTGTAGAGCTTTATTGCGATATGTTGTCACAAAAGCTTGCTCTACATCTGTGTCATTGCTATTGACAGAACGCCTTTGTAGCCAGCCAATAGAAAGGGAGTTTCAGCGATCGGGAACTTGAAGTCAATGAGCTCTCAATAGCCACTGAAGGAGCTTAATGAGGGAGATGAGTGGATGAGTTGAAGGGTAGCAAGTGGAGGAGCCGGGCAGCCCTACCTCAAGGACTTGTGTAGGGCTGTACACACACAGACCGAACATATGAGTAGAGACGACAGAGGGGATGTGGAGACGACAGAGGTTTGATCCGAAGAAAAAGAGGGTAGCTTAGAATTTTTAGGATGTTTCCTTTACCCTCATCAATGCACTTTCACTGAAAGATGGATATAAAGAAAAAGTCTGATGCACAGTTGAGCAAACTCAAATTCATGGTTGAAATAAATGAGGTGAAGACCAAGACTAGAAAAGAGGAAAATAGAAGGAACTCAAATAAAAATAATAATAATAGTATCTTATTCCAGTTTGCTCTTAGATAGGTGACATTCAGTTGTGCATGCAAAAAGCTCATAGTTAAACAGAGCAGTGCGGGCAGAAGAGTCTGTATGAAAACCACTTTCTGTATACACGTTAAAATTTGTCCAATCTGCAAAGAGCGTCAATGAAGCAATCCTAAGTTAAGAAATAATTTTGCGACACAGAACTTTGCCAAATTGAAAGGAGAGGAAATGCGATCTCTACATATATACTATTATTAGGTGTTTTAATAAACGTTAATTTTTGAAGGGGTGGACTGGTAATCCAGCTGAAGGCCTCGCTCAGGTGGCCAAAAGCTCTAGTGGTGGGTCATTATATGACTAAGAACCCTCGTTAAGAAACATTTGTCCTGTTTCCTCACGAATCTTACCAAGCCAAACCAACTACATATTTGATCATAAGAGGACACACCCAAACAAACATGAATTATTTAGAGCTATCTCACAGAGGCCACATCTGTAAGAAAAATAATAAGCAATGCCAAAACATCAGAAAATATGTCTTCGGAAATGAGAAAACTGTATCGTACATCAACTGGAAACTTAACAGTCAACGACATACTAAATACTGAAGACTGTACACCATGTGTATACGTTTGCTCGAGTAAATACAAACACTAATGAGTGAACAACACGAAACTACAAATAGGCAACAAACGAGCACAGTATATGTATTTCGAAGTATGTGGGAAAGACAGATAACACGGGACTTTGATGTCCACACCGAGGCTGTCTCCTCAAAAGAACTATCTACTATCTTGATTAAGAACTATCGTTTATTGTCGAGGCGCTTGATGCGATGATAGTAAAACAAAATAGTAAAGCGGGATAGTAATGTAGGCGGCGCAAGACGGTTAATGGTGAACCAAAGACACAAGAAGAGTAATCATTTTAATTACCATCGTTTCGCCCTCTGTGGGGCACTGTCGAAACTGACAAAAGTCTCACTGCTGGCGAAACGTGGGTAAATATAAACGTCTTACACTGCTTATTTTCACAGCTAACGGAGTATAACATATACCACAAAATTATTTGTAAATTAAGAGCTTCCAAGACGGGAATTTGTTAATTATAATCAAATTCTTCCTGATGAGAGGAAATGCATGCTCGACGTGTCCCAGTTTTTCACAGGGATTTTTATTGCTGCCATCACATTTTTACTGCCTTCCGATGCCATCGACATATTTGGCTCTCCGGGGCACAAAAGCATTTTTATGGGTTATCCATATGCATGATTAGTCACTTTATTCTTCCCCTGGCACTGGCCCCTGAGGCTTCCCGCTGGTGCTGGCCCCTGAGGCTTCCCGCTGGTGCTGGCCCCTGAGGCTTCCCGCTGGTGCTGGCCCCTGAGGCTTCCCGCTGGTGCTGGCCCCTGAGGCTTCCCGCTGGTGCTGGCCCCTGAGGCTTCCCGCTGGTGCTGGCCCCTGAGGCTTCCCGCTGGTGCTGGCCCCTGAGGCTTCCGCTGGTGCTGGCCCCTGAGGCTTCCGCTGGTGCTGGCCCCTGAGGCTTCCCGCTGGTGCTGGCCCCTGAGGCTTCCGCTGGTGCTGGCCCCTGAGGCTTCCCGCTGGTGCTGGCACCTGAGGCTTCCCGCTGGTGCTGGCACCTGAGGCTTCCCGCTGGTGCTGGCACCTGAGGCTTCTCGCTGGTGCTGGAAGTGAGACGGAAGCCCTGTGGCCTTTGCGGAGTCTTCATTTATCACCGTCATTATTACGCATTTTATTTGCACTTGAATGTTTCCCCCGACTCAAAGTGAATGACACACACACACACACACACACACCACAACACACACACACACACACACACACAAGCTGGTTTAAGAGTGAGCCAGGAGCTGAAATACGACCCATATCAGAGTAGTACACACACTCCCGAGGGGCGGCGGAGATCAGACAGCACCATCTTTAAAGTCTTATACAGACAAGATGAAATCTTTCGCCTAATTTATTTTACTAAAGAGAATAATAGTAAAAGACATGTAGGACGAACATTCCTCAGATATGTGTAGATAGTCAAACATATTTTGCTAAATATTTTTTCTAACTAATCAGCTAAAATATGAATTTATAATTTTTTGAATTGTGTGGCCATTTTCTAAACTCATAACCTATATTAAATTAGAATCATCAACTACACCGGATAATCAAGTATAAATATGTATATTCACCTGTAAGCATGATCAGTAATTGCTATCTGGGATTATTATATACAAAAATTATATATCCTCAGCTTAGTTAATTACAAAATTACATATTTGTAATCCCTCCCTCCCCTCTCTCTCTCCCTCCTCTCCCTCTCTCTCTCTCTCCTCTCCTCTCTCTCTCTCCTCCTCCCCTCCTCCCTCCCTCTCCCTCCTCCCTCCCTCTCCTCCTTCCCTCCCTCTCCCTCCCTCCCTAATCCTCCTCCCTCCTCTCTCCCTCCTTCCCTCTCTCCTCCCTCTCCTATCTCCCCTCCCTCTATCTCCCCCTCCCTATCTCCCCCTCTCTCTATCTCCCCTCTCTCTATCTCCCCTCTCTATCTCCCTCTCTATCTCCTCTCTATCTCCCCTCTCTCTATCTCCCTCTCTCTATCTCCCTCTTTTCTCCCTCTCTCTCCTCTCTCTTCTCCCCCTCTCTCTCCTCTCCCTCTCCCCTCCCTCCTCTCCCTCTCTCTCTCCCTCTCTCTCTCCCTCTCTCCCTCTCTCTCTCCCTCCTCTCCCTCTCTCCCTCTCCCTCTCTCCCTCTCTCTCTCTCTCTCTCTCTCTCTCTCTCTCTCTCCCTCTCTCTAAGACTGACATATATACACATCTTGAAATTTATAGCAAACTGTACTAAGTCTTCCGGCTTTTTTCACTATGCTTAAAATTATATTTAAAACAATGAAATGGAAGCCTTATACATTGCTTTATTTCCATACATCTTTACTACGAACAACATTATTGACAACAATTAGCGGATGAAGGATCGAGTCTCCACAGCTCCATGCTCTTAAGGACTCACGGGTTTACCACTACACATAAATAAAAATATATAAAAATGATAAAAGAAAATGTCTAAAGAAACTATTAGAAATTTAAATACGAATATTTTCATATCAGTTGACAGACTAAACAGTTTATTGAAATGGGACTTGAGTATATTATTAAAAAAAAAATGCTGGATTTAATTACGTAGATTTCAAAACTTCTATACTAGTGAGAATTCTTTAAAAATCATGATTGGATGAAAGCTTAACAAAAACCGGGGAAAAATTGAACTATCAAACTGAAAACAAAACTGGAACCTATCTCATTATTCGAAAAAAGAAGGGAAAATATTTATTCGATTGTAAAAGAGGAAGTACAGAGAAGAGGGAAGGGGATGTGTGTGGAGGGATGGGGGAATTGTGAGGGAGAGGGGAAGTGAACAGAAGAGGAAGAAAGAATGGAGGGATGTTCTCTCTCCATATCACTTACACTGAAGTCAATTTTGGGAGCAGGGGTTGAAACTCAGCTCATGGCCCATTGTGTCGGTCTTTCTGTAGACCTGGTTTTCTGCTAATCAAAACTGTCACTACCAGCCATGTGTTGATATTGGTGTGTTGGTGGTGTTAAATCACCACAATTACCACTCTACTTCTCACCATAAACCCTCACCACCAACCCTCACCACCAACCCTCACCACCAACCCTCACCACCAACCCTCACCACCAACCACCACCACCAACCACCACCACCAACCACCACAATCCAAGTGAATCGGTTTAGTTTGCTAGGCTTAAAAATCCAGCGACTTTGCAACACTCATTGTAACTGCACATCACATGTTCACCTGTACCAATTATAATTCATTAAGGCTGCAAATTACCTAAGCTTTTAAGCTGAATTTATCAACTTAGGCTTATTCAGCAAGTATCGTTTTGACAAACATACCGAGCGAAAATATTATTGTTGCAGTAACTCAGAGAAAATTCGTCTCACCAACAAAAATTTATTACATTTCCGTGATAATAATTGCATTTAGGTTAATCTACGACAGCTTCAATACATTTACGCTATATAATTTTACAGTAGATTATCTGGATAAGTTGCAGAGTTAGTTTGAACAAAATGAAATTTTTGCACGCCATCTTAATTAATAGAATCTACATCTCAATAAGATTATACTGTCGAAAAAAATTAGTGCATCTCTCGCGCTCTCTGTATATACACAGTTGAATTATAGCAATAATGACCCAAGTGCAGACGATAGGCTTCAAACCTGGGTTAACAACGAGGAAATATTTTGCAAAAAGAAGTAGGGTGTGATAAGTAGACAATGTAATGATTCCTTTAGAACACTTTCTAGATTTTATTCCATTTATGATGAGTGTGTTAAGCGGGAGCTTCTGCAGTGCAGTAAATTCAAATGAAATTGTTTTGTCTGGCAAATGTGCCTCAGATGTGGTAACTTATGCATGAGGGTTTTATTGGTGGGTCTGGGTATAAGCTGCGCTGTTTGGTATCTGAATTGAATAATAAATGTCATAGGTAGCTTCGTGGGAAGTCGTATTTCATTTGTAATTTTCAGTTTGATTGCAAAAGTTGATAGCTAGAACTTGATCCCATATTTTTTAACTACTGTGTCAGTTATGTGGTGGAGATGGGAGAGGGAGATCTATGATCAATTATATATGGTTGCAGGAGATCGATTTGCATCTCCTGGCCCCGCCTCTTCGCTGGTCGCTACTAGGTTCACTCTCTCTCCTGGCTTCAAGGGCCTTATCGAATTTCTCCTTATAGTTATGTATGCATCCCGCTTTTACCACTTCATTCTTCTACAATCCCTATGGCTCATCTGATCTTTCGTCTTCCAGCTGTGCCCTCTTGTACCTATTTCTTATCTCTCAACATTCTGTCCCGTTCAATTTGGCAAATCCTCTCAGTATTTTTACGTCTTCATTATATCCTCCCTTACAATGTCCTCTTAAATCATCAGGTTGAATTCATTTAACCTT
>WNWK01009242.1:72500-78168 GCA_009830355.1 Cherax destructor
GGCTTACGGAGGAAAGATTCTTATTCCACTTCCCCATGGATATGAAAGGGAAAAGCAATAAGAACAAGAACTATTAAGATAAAATCAAAGAAAACTCAGATGAGTGTGTATACAATAAACGTGTACATGTTTGCGTAGTGTGACCTAAGTGTAAGTAGAAGTAGCAAGACGTACCTGAAATCTTGCATGTTTATGAGACAGAAAAAAAAAGACACCAGCAATCCTACCATCATGTAAAACAGTTTCAGGTTTCTGTTTCACAGTCACCTGGCAGGATGGTAGTACCTCCCTGAGTGGTTGCTGTCTACCAACCTACTATATATACATGTATATATATATATATATAATGTATATATATATGTATATATATATATATGTGAATATTTTTTTGTGGAACGGATTAATTGTATTTACATTATTTCTTATGGGAAATAATGGTTCGAATTTCGTAAACTTCGTGTTAAGTACTAGCTCCTGGAACGGATTAATTACGATACTCGGGGGTCCACTGTATACAAAACTCAAGAGGGTCACCAAACAGAACGAAAGGAACACATAAGACTTGGCAATAATTATGTCAGCTGACCTTTCTTTTAAAGATCATAACAAGACAAAGATCACGACAGCCAGGAGGATGACGTGATGGGTATTGAGAACTTCCAAAACAAGAGAAATAATGCCAATGGTGACATTCTTCAAATTGCTAGTGCGCCCTCATTTAGAATATTGCTCAGTGCTGGCTTCATTCAAAACAAGAGAAATATCAGAGTTGGAGCAAATAGATCGTTTACAGCTCACATTCAGCCAGTAAAGCACCTAAATTACTGGGATCGCCTTCAAGTCTTGAACGTTTACTCATTGGAACAGAGGAGAGAGAGAGAGATACACGATAATATACACCTGGAAAGTACTCAGAGGGCCTGATCCCAAGTCTGCACACTGCCATAACATACTGGAGTGAGAGATATGGGAGGAAGTAAATAACAAAAAAAGGCACAATACCGTGACTGGAACAATACACAAATAACCCGCACTTAGAAGAGAGTTGCTTACGACGACGTTTCGGTCCGACTTGGACCATTTACAAAGTCACACTAACAAAAAGGAGAGGAGGGAGTATATACAGGCCAGCAGACAGGGACAGGAACAAGAGAAGAATTGCTGGTGGTGGTAGTAGTAGTTACTACTACTACTACCACCACCACTACCACCTCCACGACTTGCTCTCTTGTTCCCGTCCCTGTCTGCTGGCCTATATATACTCCCTCCTCTCCTTTTTGTTAGTGTGACTTTGTAAATGGTCCAAGTTGGACCGAAACGTCATCGCAAGCAACTTTCTTCAAGTGCGGGTTATTTGTGTATGGGAGGAAGTGCAAAATAAACCCAGTGAGGAGCAGGGGTGCAGTGGGGACAATAAGGAAACACATGTATCAACATTCAGGGTCCCAGACTATTCAACATCTTTCCAGAAGATATCAGAAACACGGCTGGAACAAGTGTAGAAGCCTTCAAGAGGAAACTGGACAAATCTTCACCAGGTGCCAGACCAACCAGGCTGATAGATATGTGGGGCAGCGGGCCTCCAGCAGCAACAGCCTGGTTGACCAGGCAAGCACCAGACGAACCTGGCCCATGGCTGGGCTCCGAGAGAAATGAAACTCTCAAAACTCTTCAAAGGTATAACAAAGATATATAACTGCCCAGACCCCTGAAATGAAATGAGAGAATCTTTTTCTGAAGGTAATGACCCCAAAAGTATGACTTTTGATGGGAAACTTATGGAATTACACTAGCACAAACTTAACAGTCTCAGCACAACTTACGCACCAGCAATTTCACCCACTATTACAGGCCACTTCCAATTTCCCAGTTGATCAAATTCTTAGCTACTTCACTAGTATGCTTTCTATTCTATCACATGAGCACAAGAAACTGCCCATTCAACTATTTCAACTACTCTATGAAGTGATCAGAATTCGGAAATTTGGCCAATTTCACACAAAATTAGGAAAAAAATCAATAACAGAGTCCATAATAAACAATGTAGACATTTCTGGCAATAAAATATTTTCTCTGTTCATTAGTTATGTCCCAAGGCCTCTCCTATATTACACTTACTTTCCATTTTGAATTCTTTCTTATTCACACAAAAAATATAAGATTTACTCTATTTCTCGGATATTAATATATAACCAAAGAACATAATTCATGGTTTACAGCATCCCAATAATTGAATCAAACCTAATAAAGACCCGTAAAACAAACTGGGAGTTTTTAGGGAGACTTACCCATCCTCTGGAATATCAGCAAAAATCCAATATTTTCGCTACTTTGAGCTCAATTTCACATTACGTACTTCCAATCCACAAGTCAATCAAAATCATCTCCATTTCAGTCATATGTTTCGCATTCCATCAAATGATATCAAGACAGCCAATAAAGACAAAAATTATCCAAAAAACATTGAAAAGTCATTATTTTAAACAATAAACACGGTCACAGTTTTGTTTTTCCCACCA
Source organism: Cherax destructor (assembly GCA_009830355.1). Classification (NCBI taxonomy): domain Eukaryota; kingdom Metazoa; phylum Arthropoda; class Malacostraca; order Decapoda; family Parastacidae; genus Cherax; species Cherax destructor. Next base: position 75,020 of record WNWK01009242.1, read on the forward strand.
TGCACTGAATGGGGCAGGATTTTTTTTATATTGTGTACAGGTTAGGGTAGGTTCGTCAGGACACCGGACAGATGTTTCCTGACGTGGCTCTTATATTGTGTACACTCACAGCACAGACCCATTCTCTTATATCTAGGCAAAAATTTATGCTCACAGCTTATCCAAGTGAGGAGATCATGACGAAACTACGTGATGGACCCTGGCCTTAACATCATACTTCTAACGTGACGGACAGCAAAAGTGTTAACCCTTTCTGAATGGTGTCAAGTAGAACTACGTCACTGAGGCCAGGGTCCCTGACATAGTTCTACATCATGAACTCCACTCAGAAAAGGTGCGAGCAATAAATTTTGGCCTATATATATGAGAATGGATCTGTGCATTGAGTGTGCCATGTAAAATAAATCCTGTTCCACATAGTGCATGATTGGAAAAGCAAAACTGACCGTTTCGTTGGTTTAAAACATGATTTTGTGGTGTTTTCTCGAATAGTTTTCATGGTTTTATTGGCTGTTATTTGTTATCACTTGACAGAAGACACATTACTGAAACTGAGATTATTGTGCTTAGTTTCAAGACCAGAAGTAGCTGGAAATTGAGCTCAAAGCAGTGGAAATGTTTGATATTTGACGATTTTCCTGAGGATGGGAAAGGCACCCCTAAACCCCCTGATCTGCTTTATGGGTTTTTAATATACAAATACAATTTTATTTCTTTGCTCGTGTACATGGGTTTACATTACAATCATAAATTGAGGTGCAAGGAGAGCCTCTGGTATGCCTTGGCATTAGGGGCAGCTTAATCTAATAGCTTATAGACTATGAACATAATATTGGAGTAATTGAGTGAGTTTGAATTGGTAGATCGTTCAAATTATGATATGATGATAATACATTGTTCATTACAAAATGATGATAGACATAAAAAATTACAGGAGGACATAAGCAGGGTCTTCCAATGGGCAGTGGAGAACAACATGACGTTCAATGGTGATAAGTTTCAGCTGCTTAGGTATGGAAAAAATGAAGAACTCAAAAGGAACACTATATACAAAACGCAAGAGGGTCACCACATAGAACGAAAGGAACACGTAAAGGACTTGGGAATAATTATGTCTGCTGATCTGTCATTTAAAGACCATAACAAGACAAAGATCACAACAGCCAGGAAGATGACGGGGTGGGTATTGAGAACTTTCAAAACAAGGAAATAATGCCGATGGTGACACTATTCAAATCGCTAGTGCTCCTCACTTAGAATACTGCTCAGTGCTGACGGCCCGTTCAGGGCAGGAGAAATAGCAGAGCTGGAACAAATCCAGAGATCGTTTACGGCTCACATTGAGCCATTGAAACATCTAAATTATTGGGAACGCCTTCAAGTCTTGAACATGTACTCATTGGAGCGAAGGAGAGAGAGATACATGATAATATATACATGGAAAGTACTTGAGGGACTGGTCCCAAATCTGCACACTGCCATAACAACATACTGGAGTGAGAGATATGGGAGAAAGTGTAAAATAAACCCAGTGAGGAGCAGGGGTGCGGTGGGGACAATACGGGAGCACTGTATTAACATCCGGGGTCCCAGACTATTCAACATCTTACCAGAAGATATCCGAAACACGGCTGGAACCAGTGTAGAAGCCTTCAAGAGGAAACTGGACAAATATCTTCACCAGGTGCCAGATCAACCAGGCTGTGATGGATATGTGGGGCAGCGGGCCTCCAGCAGCAACAGCCTGGTTGACCAGGCAAGCACCAGACGAGCCTGGCCCATGGCCGGGCTCAGAGAGTAGATACTCTCGAAACTCTTCAAAGGTATATCAAAGGTATTGTAACTAGTGTTTAGTAGAATGGAACATAATAGTAAAAATTAAATTATCTTAATGAAAATAACATTGAGCATTTTGAGACTAATTTACAGTTTGAGTATTTAGTTTAGGGTGATTAGGTGGTAACATAATTGTAAAAATTGAAATTATTTTATAGGAAAATAACTTTGAGCATTTTTGAAGGCAATTTACAGTACGAGTATTTAGTTTATTGTGAGTAGGTGGTTTTTGAGAAGAGTCTTAAATTGATTTTCAGACAAGGTTATTTTAGCATTTCCTGGTAATGAGTTCCAGATTCTGGGGCCCTTTATGCGCATAGAATTCTTACATAGGTTGCTGTGGACACGGGGTACATCAAAAAGTGATCTGTATCTTGTGTTATGGTCATGGGTCCTATTAACCCTTTCGGGGTCGGTGCCGTACTAGTACGTTTTACACCCAAATTCTAGCGGCCTCAATTTAAGCAGAAAACGTCTGGTAGGCATACATATGAAAGAATGGGTCTGTGTGGTCAGTGTGCGCAGTATAAAAAAAAATCCTGCAGCACACACTGCATAATGAGAAAAAACTGACCGTTTTTCGATTAAAACAGCGACTTTGCAGTCGATTTTCGTATGGTATTTATTGATGTATTCTCCTTTTCTTGGTCTAATTTGATAGAATGGAAGATATATTACAGACATAGAGATGATTTTGATTGGTATGACAATGACACGTACCTAGAAATTGAGCTCAAAGTAGCGAAAATGTTCGATTTTTGACTATGTTCAAGAGTAAACAAATCACAACATGCATCCAATACACATCAACTGGCAAGTCTTATATTCATGCACAAGTGCTCTGATATTATTTATACCATTTTTACAATGATGCAGTTGTATACATAACAGATGGATATGTGGGGCAGCGGGGGTCCAGCAGCAACAGCCTGGGGGACCCCGGCAAAAAAACCCGGCAGGGCCCGGCCCATGGCCGGGCTCAGAGGAAGGTTCCCCGAAAAACTTCAAAAGGGGTTTTCAAAAGGGATTGTAACTAGTGTTTAGTAGAATGGAACATAATAGTAAAATTAAATTTTCTTAATGAAAATAACATTGAGCATTTTTTAGACTAATTTACAGTTTGAGTATTTAGTTTAGGGGGATTAGGGGGTAACATAATTTAAAAAAATTTAAATTATTTTTTAGGAAAATAACTTTGAGCATTTTTTTTGGCAATTTACAATCGAGTATTTAGTTTATTGTGAGTAGGTGGTTTTTTAGGGAAAAATCTTAAATTGATTTTCAGACAAAAGGGTTTTTTTAAACATTTCCTG
>WNWK01009243.1:0-20075 GCA_009830355.1 Cherax destructor
ATTTGAACTGTATCTTTTTCAATAAACTCTTGCACATTATCTATAATAAGGACTAGCCATATTACTGTACTGTATTAATTTAAACATTGTTTTAAAAAAATATATTTAAATGTGTCTAAAATATGGGATATTTAATTATAGTTTAAAATTGATTGGCCACTTTGAGCAAAGTACAGTATCCTTATTATAAATACAATAGTACGATGTTGTTACTCTTTATTATTATATTTAAGATGATGGTAGCCTTTTTTCATCTTACACAGAAGACCTAGAAGAGAATGCAGCATTACATAAATGGAGCTCACTGGAACTATTCCCCCAAGATGGAGACTCTCAGCCCCAATTGGCCACTCTGGTAATGAGGGTAAGATGTTCATAACTAGTAAATTCCACTCTGTTTTAAGATAAGATATCAGATAATTTCAGGCAAAAAAGAAAGCTAAAATTTTGAGTATACCTAATGTATTGCAGAACATTTAAGTAAATAGTACTCTACAGTATCTCAATGATACAAATGATTATAACAAAAATAGCAATATAGCTGCACATTAATTTAAAGGTCATGTATAAATGTTATTCATGGCTGATATTGTAATATGATACTTGCCTTTACATATTATAACACTGCATAAGTACATACTGTATAAAATAATACAAATCAGAGTCATTTTTTACTGTAATAATAATTAGTAAATTATTGAGTTGGGAGAGGAAAAAAAACACCTCACCACTCTTCAGAAATATGAGACTGAGTGGTCTTTACAAATAACAAAGGACATGACTACTCAGGGGAAAGTAGTTGAGAGATATAACAGAGTTTGGATGTCTTATGTTTAGAAGTGCACACCAGGTCAGCTAGTCTCCACCCACTACATTACACTCTTAGTTTTAATATGGTCATTACATTTACTTTCATTAGTGTTGAACTATAATGTATCTGTTTTTATATCAGTTTTACAATGTTTCATTATATATTGTTATTATATTCATGAAGTACTAAATCAATTGAGGTTATACTGTGCCGGGGGGAAAGGAGTTAATCTGGTTTGACCCAAAAAGGGGAAAGGGGAGCTCTAGTTTCTTGAATCAAAAGTTTTTTCCAGCATCAAGGCACACCTTGGGGGAAAGTTTCAGTAGCAAGTACATAATTCGTCAACTTTAAGTGTCTTTTTTTTCTGTTCACTGAATAGGGTACTATTATGGAGTGCTTTTTCTTTATATCTTCTCCCAGTGGGAAAATATTTAGCATATTATAAAGAGTGCATTCTCAAACAAAAATTGTGACTATAAAAAAAAAAGCAAACTTTATTTCTATAAAGTGGTACAGTATATTATACAATTAGGCTAAATGACATATATAATCTATTTTATAGAAACCCCTTATTACACAAGATATTCTGTCTTGGATTTTATGGGAATGCATTAAGTAGGATATTCTTCATATACATTACAATGAATTTCTCTGCTAAATGTTTTTTAAAAAAATTTACTTGCTGCATTAATGTACAGTTTACTTTTCACTGAATTCATTATCTCCTAAAATTATTGCTCTTAAATTCAAATTTTATTAAAATTTCTGTGTGGAAACACTAGGATAATGGTGATTTACTTTAGTTTCTAAACCTTTAAAAACCCCAAAAATGGGGCATTTGTGACTGTTTTTTCCCTAAAAAATTTTTTCCTCACTGTACAGACAGCATCTTCTCACAAGCATTCATGTCACGGGGGGGAGCTGAACGTCATGTCGAGTGTTGGGCCGAAGCATGGAAGCCCCCAGCCCCATCACCCCCATCACACTCCCCACCCCACCAGCCGGGCCCCCTTTTTCTATCACTGTCCTGCTTCTGGTAATTCATGCTGGATCCGTCTTAAACATCAGGTGAGTATACAAAGTGGCTGCATTTTTTCAGCTTTAGGCTTTATCATTCTTTAATACAAAAAAATTGAGACCTTGTTTTATCTGCATATGTCAATACAGTGGAACCCCCGGGTTTCGTACCCAATCCTTTCCCCGAAGGCTGGTCTAAATCCAAACGTATGAAAACTGAAATAATATTTCCCCCTAAGAAATAATATAAATACAATTAATCCATTCCAGACTCCCAAAATATTAACAAAAAAATTTTTTTTTCCCTTAAATGGCCCAAAAAGTATATATCGTTCTTCCGCTACTGCCCCAAACATATATTTACGCTTTATTTTTTATGCCTCCAAATTTGGCATGATTGGCCTGAATGCCTGGTCAGCATAGAATGGGTCCTAACACTCGGGTGGCCTTTTTAAAAAGTCTGGGACCACTTAGTACCTTGTGGGAGCACCATTTTAAAAATTTAGCACCAGCTAGAGCAAACACTGCTGCAAACCCCAAAAAATTCACTGATGTCATGTCATATTAACACTCCCTTCTAAGTGGAAAGTGATGTCGGCAGGCTGGCAGGCCGGGTCGCTTGCCACCTGGGTACCTGATTGGCTGTCTCTGTATCCGTCTGTCTGTCTGTATTTATATGTCTCTTTGTCTCTATCTGTTTCTATCTCACAGGAACACATACGTAAATACAATTCCCTAGTGTAAAATTACCTAGGATAACTCAAAAAAACCAGACAAAGTGTTATACTGTGCTTGTGATCTGTTACCCTTTGGTTCATGAGCTACTCTCTGAGACAAGCAGACAGAAAAAGATGAAAAACAGACAGACAGAAAGACAGACACACAGAAAACAGACAGACAAGTTTGAGTAACAAATAAAGCAAAGCAGGGAAGCTCATCAAATGTCATTTCTGTAATTACTGGACTGATAAGAAAAGATAAGACCACCCTCAAACTCATCAAATGTCACCAGTCATCATTAGTGGAGATCAGATGAGATAAGGCAGGGCATATATCTTACATAATGCTTAGGGGGGGGAAAATTTTTTATAATGAAAATTTTTTTTATTATTATTATTATTATTATTATTATTATTATGCACTATCATTATTATTTGACTATCATTATTATTATTATTATGCACTATCATTATTATTATTATTATGCACTATCATTATTATTATTATTTAGTACAATTTCAGTACCTAATATTACTGTCAGAACACAGATTGGCTATGAAATCACAAGAACTACTGTAAATTGTAATTGTCAGAACATAAAAAAAAATAAAAAAACAAGAAAAAAGGGATATCGGGAACCCCCTTTTCCCCAAAAAACAGAACTCCTGTTGCTGTCAGGTGAGCATCCAGTGCCAACTTCTCCGCCTCATATCTCGGGGAAATTCTGACCCTAGATTTTTTATCCTATAACACTTAAATAATGTGCTCTTCATTTCTGTAAAAAAAAAAAAAAATTTTTTTTTTTTCCAAAAAATTTTTGGGGGCGGTAAAAAACGTATACTTTTTACGTTTGGACCATTTGGGGGTTTAAAAAATAATTATAGTTTTTCATACAGAAAACAATGAGAAATAAAATAAAGCACTAATGAAATGGATAAATGAACATTTAAATCACTTTAAAATACAGTGGACCCTCGGTTAACAATACCCCGGAAAAGTGCAATTATGTAAGTATAATTTTGTAAGTTCTTGTGGAAGTGTATTTTTGGGGGGGGGAAATAGACTAACCTATGTGAAATTTTTCCTTAAAGGGGGGTTTAAAATTTGTTTGGTACATACTAAGCTAACTTGTTTCTATAACATTTACATTATAATGACCACGTAAACTGCAACTGCAATGCAATTAATTGTTTTAAATTGTTATCTCACTCAATTAGTTGCATTGCTACAATTAATAAATTATTATGTTCAACTTATATTCAAATTTTATAACTTAGATACACAATTATACTTCTTTCTTCTTTCAACACGTCAGCCGTTTCCCACCGAGGCAGGGTGGCCCAAAAGGAAAAACTAAAGTTTCTCCTTTTACATTTAGTAAGTTATTCGGGAAAAGGGGGTTACTAGCCCTTGCTCCAGGCATTTTAGGCGCCTTACGACACGCATGGCTTACGGAGGAAGAATTCTGTTCCACTTCCCCATGGAGATAAGAGGAAATAAGAACAAGAACAAGTAAGAAAATAGAAGAAAACCCAGAGGGGTGTGTATATATATGCTTGTACATGAATGTGTAGTGTGACCTAAGTGTAAGTAGAAGTAGCAAGATGTACCTGAAATCTTGCATGTTTATGAGACAGAAAAAGACACCAGCAATCCTACCATCATGTAAAACAATTACAGGCTTTCGTTTTACAACAATTATACTTATTTTATAAATTATCAACCATAATTTTTTACCATGTAGTCTACTATTAAATAGTCCTAAGAATGCCCACAATGCACAGCATATTAGGGGCTTTTGGCATGTACATCTCATTTATACCTATGTATCATGTCTACCTAACTATGTATCATTGTACCATGTCTAAATAAACTATTATTATTATCATTATTATTATTATTAGTAGTATTATTATTATTATTAAATACCTTTATTGAAGACTCTTATTGGCGTATGGAAGAAGGCGAGGAGGGGAGAGAGAGAGAGGAGAGCTTATTGTTTGGAAGGGGAATCCCCCTCCATAAGGACTTCAGGTATCAAAGCCCTATCCGAGGTTACTTCCCTTCTTTGTCTTTTACTAGCACTAGGACCAGCTTGAGAGTCACTAGACCCCTGTCGCACAAAAAATCTGTCCAGAGACCTCTGTTTCTAGCGTCTCTTTAAGATTTGCCTAAAATGGGACAAGGTATTTTCACTGAACATGTTGCAGATACGGATTGTATCAGCTTGGTCAGGGTGATATTTTTCCAAAAAAGTTTGCAACTCATTCCACTTTGCACACATGTCCTTAATCACTGAAGAAGGCACCTTCTCCCCTCTCTCTTCCTCCTCCTCTGAAGCAATTTCCTCAGCTAAGGTCTGTTGCTGTTCCAGATGAAGGTCTTGCAGCTCTTCAGTGGTTAGCTCTTCCCTGTGGTCCTCCACCAACTCTTCCACATCCTGGCCACTCACCTCCAACCCCATGGACATCCCCAAAGACACAATAGATTCCACAACAGGCGTAGGGTCGTCAGGGTCAGCCTCAAACCCTTCAAAATCCTCGTCGAGGACACATTCTGCCACAATTTTCTCCAAGCAGAGTTCAAAGTCCTGAAGTCACTCCCTGCCAAGCCTTACCTATAAGGCTTATGCAATGGAGGATATTGAAGTGATTCCTCCAGACCTCTCTTAGGGTCAGTTCAGTGTCCAAGGTCACTTCAAATCACCTTTTAAACATTGCTTTTGTGTAGAGTTTTTGAAGTTAGAAATGACCTGCTGGTCCATGGGCTGGATGAGAGGAGTAGTGTTAGGAGGCAAGAACTTCACTGTTATAAAACTGAAGTCCCTAAACAATTGCTCTTCCAAGTCTGGAGGATGAGCAGGAGCATTGTCCAGTACCAGGAGGCACTTGAGTGGCAATTTATTTTCCAGAAGGTATTTTTTCACACTCGGGCCAAACACTTCATTGACCCAATCAATGAAAATTTGCCTCGCGACCCATGCCTTATTATTAGCTTTCCACATCACACACAATTTACTCCTGACGACATTGTTTTTCTCGAACACTCAGGGATTTTCAGAGTGGTACATCAGTAAAGGCTTCACTTTGAAATCCCCACTAGCGTTACCACAGAACAAAAGAGTTAGCCTATCCTTCATAGGCTTGTGTCCTGCAGTGCCTTTTCCTCCTGCATGATGTAGGTTCTTTTTGGCATTTTCTTCCAAAAGAGGCCTGTTTCGTCACAATTGAACACTTGTTGGGGGACGAATCCTTCAGCCTCTACGTACTCCTTTAATTCATCAACGAATTCTTCGGCCGCACGTTTGTCTGATCTTACAGCCTCACCATGCCTTACAACACTGTGTATGCCACTACTCTTCTTGAATCTGTTGAACCAGCCTCTGCTGGCCTTAAATTCACTAACAGCAGTACTCGTTCCAGGCATTTTCTTTACGAGTTCCGCATGCAACGGCCTTACCTTTTCACAAATGATCGACTCCATAACACTATCTCCTGCTAACTGTTTTTCGTTGATCCAAACCAAAAACAACTTCTCCACATCTTCGATTGTTTGTGATCTCTGTTTCGTTAGCATATTTACCCCTTTCGTAACTTTAGTTTACTTGATTTCTACTTTCCTTGCCGGGATGGAACAGATTGTTGATTTCGACTTCCCATACATCCTAGCAAGCTCAGCTAAACGTACGCCACTTTTGTATTTTTCTACAATCTCTTTCTTGAATTCTATCGTGTTTCTCACCTTCTTTACCAAAGGGCTGGCACTAGGAACTTTCTTTGGGCCCAAGGTGGCTTATTTCGCAGTCGCACTCAATAGTTAAGCACAAAAAACAATGAAACACGCGAAGTAATGCTCACTCGACCAGTGACAGAGCCAGACTGAGACACATATGCACGAGTGGCGGCGTCTTGGGCGAACGGACACATCTAATATGTATGATTTCCGGGTGGAGGCACGAAATCCAGATCAAAATTTTGCTCAAAAGTGTTTTAAATCCGAAACGTATGATATTCAGTGCTTATGAAATTCGGGTTCCACTGTATTTATAACATTAATGGTACAGTATTTACCTCTACTCAACCAAAACACTTAAAAAGAAATGTCTTTCATGCAGTGCAGTATAGTGATTTCAGCCTCTCATCTGTACCATATATACAGTGGACCCCCGGTGTTCGTCCATTTTTCGTAACAGAATGCTGTTTAAGTGCCATTACCAATCGAATTTATTCCCTTAAGAAATAATGTAAAGTAGACTAGTCTTTTAGACCCCCAAAACTACACTTATAAAAGCATTTAAAAAATACACTTACATAAAAGGGAGTGTTTTGAGCAGGACGAACACCGGGGGTCCACTGTAGTAAGTTTATTGATTGCAGCACATATTTACAATTACCATATATTTGTTTCTATTATCAGATGTGACGAACAAGAGGAGTGATGTTACAACATTCCGAGGGGCACTGGAGTCTGTAATGCGCCAACATTATCCTCAGATGGTGGGCCATGTGGCTATTAGACTAGTTTCTGTGCCTGCAGTCTGCTCTGATGCTCTTAATATATTATCCAGGTTTGTAAAGTTAATTAAATTATGGATGAAAGTTAATTCCATTTTGTCAGCTGTATCTGAAAACATGTTCGTCTACAGTAATAAAATGAATAAAGTTAGAAGTTTACTGAGGATGTGTAGTGTTTCTTTTTTGCATAATATGATATATTTTTATAGTTGTAAGAATTTTTTTTTTTATTAACACATCGGCCGATTCCCACCAAGGCAGGGTGGCCGAAAAGAAAACTTTCATCATCATTCACTCCATCACTGTCTTGCCAGAAGGGTGCTTTACACTACAGTTATAAAACTGCAACATTTACACCCCTCCTTCAGAGTGCCGGCACTGTACTTCCCATCTCCAGAACTCAAGTCCGGCCTGCCGGTTTCCTGAATCCCTTCATAAATGTTACTTTGCTCACACTCCAACAGCACGTCAAGTATTAAAAACCATATGCCTCCATTCACTCCTATCAAATACGCTCACACATGCTTGCTGGAAATCCAAGCCCTCGCTCACAAAACTTCCTTTACCCTCCCTCCAACCTTTCCTAGGCCGACCCCTACCCCGCCTTCCCTCCACTACAGATTTATACACTCTCGAAGTCACTCTGTCTCGTTCCATTCTCTCTACATGTCCAAACCACCTCAACAACCCCTCCTCAGCTCTGGACAATCGTTTTGGTAATCCCGCACCTCCTCCTAATTTCCAAACTCCGAATTCTCTGCATTATATTCACACCACACATTGACCTCAGACATGACATCTCCACTGCCTCCAGCCTTCTCCTCGTTGCAACATTCATCACCCATGCTTCACACCCATATAAGAGCGTTGGTATAACTATACTCTCATACATTCCCTCTTTACTTCCATGGACAAGGTTCTTTGTCTCCACAGACTCCGAAGTGCTCCACTCACCCTTTTCCCTCATCAATTCTATGATTCACCTCATCCTTCATAGACCCATCCGCCGACATGTCCACTCCCAAATATCTGAATACATTCACCTCCTCCATACTCTCTCCTCCAATCTGATATCCAATCTTTCGTCACCTATTCTTTTTGTTATCCTCATCACCTTACTCTTTCCTATATTCACTTTCAATTTTCTTCTTTTACACACCCTTCCAAATTCATCCACCAACCTCTGCAGCTTCTCTTCAGAATCTCCCAAAGCACAGTGTCATCAGCAAAAGCAACTGTGACAACTCCCACTTTGTATTTGCTTCTTTATCTTTTAGCCCAACACCTCTTGCCAAGACCCTCGCATTCACTTCTCTTACAACCCCATCTATAAATATATTGAACAACCACGGTGACATCACACATCCTTGTCTAAGGCCCACTTTTACTGGGAAATAGTCCCCTTCCCTCCTACACACTCTAACCTGAGCCTCACTATCCTCATAAAAACTCTTCACTGCTTTCAGTAACCTTCCTCCTATTCCATACACCTGCAACATCTGCCACATTGCCCCCTATCTACCCTATCATACGCCTTTTCCAAATCCATAAATGCCACAAAAACATCTTTACCCTTATCCAAATACTGTTCACCTATATGTTTCACTGTAAACACTTGGTCTACACACCCCTACCTTTCCTAAAGCCCCTTGTTCATCTGCTATCCTGCTTTCTGTTTTACTCTTAATTCTTTCAATAATAACTCTACCATACACTTTACCAGGTACACTCAACAGACTTATTCCCCTATAATTTTTGCACTCTCTTTTGTCCCCTTTGCCTTTATACAAAGGAACAATACACGCTCTCTGCCAATCCCTAGGTACCTTACCCTCTTCCATACATTTATTAAATAATAGCACCAACCACTCCAAAATTATATCCCCACCTGCTTTTAACATTTCTATCTTTATCCCATCAATCCCAGCTGCCTTACCCCTTTCATTCTACCCACTGCCTCACGAACTTCCCTACACCCACAACTGGCTCTTCCACACTCCTACAAGATGTTATTCCTCCTTGCCCTACACACGAAATCACAGCTTCCTGTCTTCATCAACATTTAACAAATCCTCAAAATATTCTCTCCATCTTCCCGATACCTCTAACTCTCCATTTAATAACTCTCCTCTCCTATTTTTAACTGTCAAATCCATTTGTTCTCTAGGCTTCCTCAACTTATTAATCTCATTCCAAAACTTTTTCTTATTTTCAACAAAATTTGCTGATAACATCTCACCCACTCTCTCATCTGCTCTTTTTTTACATTGCTTCACCACTCTTTTAACCTCTCTTTTTCTCTCCATATACTCTTCCCTCCTTGCATCACTTCTACTTTGTAAAAACCTCTCATATGCTAACTTTTTCTCCCTTACTACTCTCTTTACATCATCATTCCACCAATCGCTCCTCTTCCCCCCCGCACCCACTCGCCTGTAACCACAAACTTCTGCTGAACACTCTAACACTACATTTTTAAATCTACCCCATACATTTTCGACCCCATTGCCTACACTCTCACTAGCCCATCTATCCTCCAATAGTTGTTTATATCTTACCCTAACTGCCTCCTCTTTTAGTTTATAAACCTTCACCTCTCTTTTACTTACTGATTCTATTTTCCTTGTATCCCATCTACCTTTTACTCCCACTGTAGCTATAACTAAAAAGTGATCTGATATATCTGTAGCCCCTCTATAAACATGTACATCCTGAAGTCTACTCAACAGTCTTTTATCTATCAATACATAGTCCAACAAACTACTGTCATTACGCCCTACATCATATCTTGTATACTTATTTATCCTCTTTTTCTTAAAATATGTATTACCTATAACTAAACCCCTTTCTATACAAAGTTCAATCAAAGGGCTCCCATTATCATTTACACCTGGCACCCCAAACTTACCTACTACTATACTGTTTAATAGATAGGTGGGTAACTTTGAAGTACATCTGAGCCATGGTGTTATAGAATGCAAGTTACTGCAGTAACTAAATGTGGCTCCTGGTTTTGTAGTATGCATATTAGAAAGTTTTGAGTAGGAAATTCCATAAGGATACAGTGCATACCTCTGAATAGGAGGGAAGTTCTGGTGTGTGGAAGGTACAACATAATCTCAGAGCAAGATCACAGTTACATTGTGGTAGTTTGCATGGTTAAAAACTGAAAAATTGCCCATTGATGAACTTCCGTGAGAGATATTTAAAAAGAATCTTTTCTTTTATTGATAGTTCTTTTCTTTAGCTGCTTTTGTAATAGTAATTCATGGTCTATTGTGCTTGATATGTCCTTACATTGTAAAATCAATAGCCAGTTTTTATTTGTGTTTTTATATCTGATTCCTTTTTATTTTCCCACTCGTACATGCTTGCTAAAACATCCATCATGCTTTCTACATAATCTTGTTTCTTGCTACAAGTTATTAATTAGTAGATCAATTGGTGTGGCTGAGTCCTTCCTCACTCATCCACTGAATGCAATGTTATGGGCCCTTCATGCATAGATCATAACCAATAAAAGTTCTACTGTCAATGCAGATATGTGGCAGTGTGTTCAACAGTAAAAACTATGACATTTTCACTGGAGTGAAAGCTAGAGCCAGCAGCCAAGTTTAGATACAGTGGATTGAGGGAGTGTGGACCTGAAATATACTGCACCTGTAACAGATTATTTCAAGGACTTTTGTTTTTACCTTACTAGCCTGGCCTTTTGGCCAAGCTTTCTTGTTGAGTGCCTGTTCAACTAGGCAGGTGTTATTAGCAGCATGCTGACCCATATAGCCATCACAGTTTAGTTGATCTGGCACTTGGCAAATGTAGTGATTCAGTTTCCTCTTGAAGACTTATAAATTTGTTACAGTAATATTTCTGATACCTGCTGGTAGGAGGTTGAATAGTCTTTTAAAAATATTACTGTTATTATGTCTGTAAATTTTTTATAAATAAAACTTTAATTTTATTTGATGGTCTGCTTTATTTTCAAGATATACGTAGTATATAGTAGGTGTTTTCTACATTAAGCGCAAAGAATTGCAAGTTAGGAAAATCTGGGATTTCAGAAACAAATAATAATATTATACTATAGTGAAATATCCATGTCTTGTATGCATCAACACATGCAAATGTTGCTAATAAATAGTTTCTATACAAATCACTCAGAAATATGAGCTTAAGTAATGTGTGAAATTTAGATATACATGTATGAGTAAATATTTAACATTAAATTTTGCTTTTCAAACCAAAGTGTATTTTCTATTTTATCAGCCTGAGTCCTTATGGTCTAGACTCCTCCCCTGTATGTGGGGAAGTGTCTGGTGGTGATAGTGTACCTGTGGGTGCTGTGCCTCTTTTAGCGACAACTGTTCCCGAGTATGATGATGCTGTAACCCAGACTCTTAGTGCTACTAATGGAGCTTACCATGAATTCTTGAGATCAGAAGAAGGACAAGGTTTCAATGGGCAGGTTTGCATTATTGGTAAGTGGTGATAGCAATTGCTATTATATATATATATTTTTTTTTTTCAACAAGTCGGCCGTCTCCCACTGAGGCAGGGTGACCCAAAAAGAAAGAAAATCCCCAAAAAGAAAATACTTTCATCATCATTCAACACTTTCACCACACTCATACATAATCACTGTCTTTGCAGAGGAGCTCAGATACGACAGCTGAGAATTGTCCCTCCCAGCTGTCACTATCCCAGACCCCTCCTTTAAAGTGCAGGCATTGTACTTCCCATTTCCAGGACTCAAGTCCAATTAAATCAATTAACTGGTTTCCCTGAATCCCTTCACAAAATGTTACCCTGCTCACACTCCAACAGATCGTCATGTCCCAAAAACCATTCGTCTCCATTCACTCCTATCTAACACGCTCACACATGCTTGCTGGAAGTCCAAGCCTCTTGCCCACAATACCTCCTTTACCCCTTCTCTCCAACCTTTTCTAGGACGACCCCTACCCCGCCTTCCTTCCCCTACAGATTTATACGCTCTCCAAGTCATTCTACTTTGATCCATTCTCTCTAAATGACCAAACGACCTCAACAACCTCTCTTCAGCCCTCTGACAAATACTTTTAGTAACTCCACACCTTCTCCTAATTTCCACATTCCGAATTTTCTGCATAATATTTACACCACACATTGCCCTTAGACAGGACATCTCCACTGCCTCCAGCCTCCTCCTCGCTGCAGCATTTGCAACCCATGCTTCACACCCATATAAGAGTGTTGGTACCACTATACTTTCGTACATTCCCTTCTTTGCCTCCATGGATAACGTTATTTGTCTCCACTGATACCTCAACGCACCACTCACCTTTTTTCCTTCATCAATTCTATGGTTAACCTCATCCTTCATAAACCCATCCGCTGACACGTCAACTCCCAAATATCTGAAAACATTTACTTCTTCCATAATCCCTCTCTCCAATGTGATATCCAATTTTTCTTTATTTAAATCGTTTGATACCCTCATCACCTTACTCTTATCTATGTTCACTTTTAACTTTCTACCTTTACACACTCTCCCAAACTCGTCCACTAACCTTTGCAACTTTTCTTTAGAATCTCCCATAAGCACAGTATCATCAGCAAAAAGTAACTGTGTCAACTCCCATTTTGCATTTAATTCTCCATAATTTAATCCCCATCACCCTAGCATTTACTTCTTTTACAACCCCATCTATAAATATATTAAACAACCATGGTGACATTACACATCTCCCTCTCTCCTACACACCCTAACCTGAGCCTCACTATCCTCATAAAAACTCTTTACAGCCTTCAGTAACTTACTACCTATTCCATACACTTGCAACATTTGCCACATTGCTCCCCTATCCACTCTATCATATGCCTTTTCTAAATCCATAAATGCAATAAAAACTTCTCTACCTTTATCTAAATACTGTTCACATATATGCTTCACTGTAAACACTTTGATCTACACATCCCCTACCCACTCTAAAGCCTCCTTGCTCATCTGCAATCCTACTCTCTGTCTTACCTCTAATTCTTTCAATAATAACCCTGCCATACACTTTACCTGGTATACTCAGTAAAGTTATTCCCATATAATTTTTACACTCTCTTTTATCCTGCTTCCCTTTATATAAAGGAACTATACATGCTCTCTGCCAATCCCTCTTCCCCTCTTTCATACATTTATTAAACAAAAATACCAACCACTCCAGCACTATATCTCCCCCTGCTTTTAACATTTCTGTCATGATTCCGTCAATTCCAGCTGCTTTACCCCCTTTCATTCTATGTAATGCCTCACGCACCTTCCCCACACTCACATCCTGCTCTTCTTCACTCCTAAACGATGTTGTACCTCCCTGGCCAGTACATGAAATTACCGCCTCCCTTTTTTTCATCGACATTTAAAAGTTCCTCAAAATATTCCCGCCATCTACCTAATACCTCCAGCTCCCCATCTACTAACTCCCCTACTCTGTTTTTAACTGACAAATCCATTCGTTCCCTAGGCTTTCTTACCTTGTTTATCTCACTCCAAAATTTTTTCTTGTTTTCAGCAAAATTTCTTGACAGAGCCTCTCCCATTCTTTCATCCGCTCTTCTTTTGCACTCTCTCACCACTCTCTTCACCTTTCTTTTACTCTCCATATACTCTGCTCTTCTATTAACACTTCTGTTTTGTAAAACCTCTCATAAGCTACCTTTTTTTCTTTTATCACACCCTTTACTTCTTCATTCCACCACTCACTCCTCTTTCCTCCTGCACCCACCCTCTTATAGCCACAAACTTCTGCCCCACATTCTAATACTGCATTTTTAAAACTATCCCAACTCTCTTCAACCCCCCCACTACTCCTACTTGCACTAGCCCACCTTTCTGCCAATAGTTGCTTATATCTCACCCTAACTTCCTCCTCCCTTAGTTTATACACTTTTACCTCTCTCTTACTTGCTGTTGCCATTTTCTTTTGTCCCATCTACCTTTTACCCTAACTGTAGCTACAACCAAATAATGATCTGATATATCCGTTGCCCCTCTATAAACATGTACATCCTGAAGCCTACTCATCAACCTTTTATCCACCAATACATAATCCAACAAACTACTTTCCTTACGTGCTATATCATACCTTGTATATTTATTTATCCTCTTTTTCATAAAATATGTATTACTTATTACCAAACCTCTTTCTACACATAGCTCAATTAATGGTTCCCCATTTACATTTACCCTGGCACCCCAAATTTACCTACTACTCCATCCACAACATTTTTACCCACTTTAGCATTAAGATCCCCAACCACAATTACTCTCTCCCTTGGTTCAAAACTCCCCACACACTCACTCAACATTTCCCAAAATCTCTCTCTCTCCTCTACACTTCTCTCTTCTCCAGGTGCATAAACACTTACTATAACCCACTTTTCACATCCAACCTTTATTTTACTCCACATAATCCTTGAATTTATACATTTATATTCCTTCTTTACCTGCCATAACTGATTATTCAACATTATTGCCACTCCTTCTTTAGCTCTAACTCTATTTGAAACCCTGATCTAATCCCATTTATTTCTCCCCACTGAAACTCTCCTACCCCCTTCAGCTTTGTCTCACTTAAAGCCAGGATATCCAGCTTCTTTTCATTCATAACATCTACAATCATCTCTTTCTTATCATTGCACAACATCCACGCACATTCAAACATCCCACTTTGACGGTTTTCTTCTTCTTCTTTTTAGTAAGCTATACAGGAAAAGGGGTTACTAGCCCATTGTTCCGGCATTTTAGTTGACTTTTACAACACGCATGGCTTACGGAGGAAAGATTCTTATTCCACTTCCCCATGGATATGAAAGGGAAAAGCAATAAGAACAAGAACTATTAAGATAAAATCAAAGAAAACTCAGATGAGTGTGTATACATAAACGTGGACATGTTTGCGTAGTGTGACCTAAGTGTAAGTATAAGTAGCAAGACGTACCTGAAATCTTGCATGTTTATGAGACAGAAAAAGACACCAGCAATCCTACCATCATGTAAAACAGTTTCAGGTTTCTGTTTCACAGTCACCTGGCAGGATGGTAGTACCTCCCTGGGTGGTTGCTGTCTACCAACCTACTACCTACACCGATATTTATAACGTAAGAAATTTGAATGCGACTTACGTTGTTTGATTCGTCTAACGACATTCGTACCGGACGTGTCCGCTTGGCGCCCAGCTGAGCGCGCACTCCAGGGAGCGTCAGTGCTATTGTTTACAAGCGAGAGCGACCACCCACCCACACCCACGCATTCATACCAGTATATTGTCATTATTCCACTGTTTTTAGTGCTTGCAACTGCTAAATAAGCTACCATGGGTCCAAGGAAAGATCCTAGTGCTAAGCCTGTGGCAAAGAGGAACAGAAATATATGTACGATAGAACTGAAGAAGGAGATAATAGAAAAATATGAAAGTGGAGTGCGTATCAGTGAGCTGGCCAGGCTGTATGGTAAACCCTTTTCTACCATCGCTACCATTGTGGATAAGAAAAATTCAAGTAAAATCAAGGAAGCTGTTGTTGCAAAAGGTTCATGTGTGATCACAAAACACAGACCACAAGTGCTGGAAAATGTGGAAAGGTTGTTGTTGGTGTGGATCAACGAGAAACAGTTAGCAGGAGATACTGTTTCGGAGGCAATAATATGTGAAAAAGCAAGGCAGTTGCATGATGATCTCCTTAAGAAAATGCCTGCAACGAGTGATGAAGTGAGCGAATTTAAAGCCAGCAGAGGCTAGTTTAAAAAATTTAAGAAGCGTACTGGCATACATAGTGTTGTGAGGCATGGTGAGGGAGCCAGTTGTGACAAAAGTGCGGCTGAAAAATATGTGCCTGAATTCCAGGAGTACCTAGAGGCTGAACAATTCCTCCCCCAACAAGTGTTTAATTGTGATGAAACAGGCCTGTTTTGGAAGAAAATGCCCAACAGGACCTACATTACTCAGGAGGAAAAGGCACAGCCAGGACATAAGCCTATGAAAGACAGGCTAACTTTGATGCTTTGTGAAAATGCCAGTGGTGATTGCAAAGTGAAGCCTTTACTAGTGTATCTTTTTGAAAATCCCCGAGTGTTTGGCAGATGCGGTGTCAGCAAGTCTAACTTGTGTGTGATGTGGAGGTCTAACAAAAGGCATGGGTCACAAAGGACATTTTCTTAGATTGGTTCAATGGCATGTTTGGCCCCAGTGTGAAGAAATATCTATTGGACAATAATTTGCCACTTAAGTGCCTCCTGATAATGGACAATGCTCCTTGTCATCCTCCAAACTTGGTAGAGAAAATTGTGGAGGAGTTTAAATTCATCAAAGTGAAGTTCTTGCCCCTAATACCACTCCTCTCCTCAAGCCCATGGACCAGCAGGTCATTTCCAACTTTAAAAACTCTATACCAAAGCAATGTTTCAAAAGTGCTTTGATGTGACCACAGACATGAACATAACCCTAAGAGAATTTTGGAAAAACATTTCCATATGCTGCATTGTGTACACCTTATAGGTAAGGCTTGGGAGGGAGTGACTACCAGGACTTTGAACTCTGCCTGGAGAAAATTGTGGCCAGACTGTGTCCTAGAGAGGGATTTTGAAGGTTTTGGGGCTGAGCCTCAGAACCCTGAGCATGAGCCTGAGCCTGAGCCTGTTGTGGAAGAAATTGTGGAATTGGGCAAGTCTTTGGGGTTAGAGGTGAGTTGTGAGGATGTGGAACAGTTGGTGGAGGAGCACAAGGAAGAGCTAACCACTGAAGATCTGCAAGAGCTTCAACAGCAACTGGAACAAGAGACCAGTGGTCAGGACAATGGTTCAGAGGAGGAGGAGGAGGTGGAACAAAAATGGAAGAATGTGCCTTCTTCAAGGATTAGGGAGATCTGTGCCAAATGGAGTGATGTGCAAGCATTTATGGATGAATATCACCCTAACCATGCTGTTGCAGGCCGTGCTGGCAACCTGTACAATGACACAGTGGTGTGTCATTTCAGGGATGTGTTAAAGAATCGCCAGACACAGAGCTCCCTGGACAAATTTGTTGTTAGAAAGAGGTCCAGTGACTCTCAAGCTGGTCCTAGTGGCATTCAAAGAAAAAGGGAAGTAACCCCAGAAAAGGACTTGGTACCTGCAGTGTTAATGGAAGGGGATTCCCCTTCCAAACACTAGCATACTACTCCACCTTCTCCCCTCCTCCCGTCCTCCACACATCAACAACTCTTCAATAAATGTAAGTGACATGTTATTGTTCAATATTTGCATGTGTATTTAGATATTCTTTATTAAATTATTTATTATTTAATGTCCAAAAGTTCTAAAAAATATTTTATTTAACTACTTTTGGAAGTCTTGGACGGATTAAATTTATTTCCATTATTTCTTATGGGGAAAATTGATTCGTCTAACGATTGTTTCGTCTTAAGATATGCCCTCTTTGACGGATTAATATCGTAAGTCGAGGTACCACTGTATGAGGTAGAATTAAGACTATGAGGTAGAATGGTAGTTGGATATAAAGTGAAAATTTAATGGTAAGGGGGTATTGGAATTTTGGGGAACAAAATTTAAAGATGGTTCATAACACTAATCGTGGACAGTGGGTTTACTACATATTATTCTAATTCTGTTAACCCAGCCTCACTCAGGAATCTTTTAAGTTCGTGTTCTGTTGCAATGAAATACCTCTTCCCAGTGGGCTGTTTCTAACTGCGATTTTACCATCCCTCACAAAGCACTGATGAATTTTTTGGGCATTGCGTAATTTTCTTAATCGATAAAGGAGGTTTTGTTTGTTTTGGTAAGGCACTCGTTAACATACACATCAGATTTCATAGTTATGGATGTTTTTAGTAGGTTGTTTCGTTGCAAGCTGGTATTGAATTTTAATAGCACTGTTTTTTTCCCTGCTTGGTAGCCCATTAGTTTGCAATCTTTTAGTTCATCACTACGTATGTTTAGGCTAAGGTGGTCCTTGAAGAGTTGTAGGGTGGCCTCCATGCATGTCTCTTGGGTGACTGTGGGTGGAAGATGTTTGCTATTAACTACAACAGCGTCACTTAGCTGTTGTTGGTCATTATGGTCTTGAAAGTTGTTGATGACATCAGTAAGTTGTAGGTCCACTCGTGCTCTTTCTTCTATGATGTTCTTGTTCAGTTGGGTGACTTGATCTTTTAGAGTGTTGATGGTGTCCACAGACTGGGTGTGGGTGTTGCTTAGTTGTTCTAGAGTGGTTAGTTTGTCTTCAAGAGTTGTGATCTTGATGAGATACTGTGCGTTGGAGTTTTTAAGCTCCTGCATTTCCTGGGTAAGCTTGGTGATTGTTTGATTCTGGATCATAAGGAGTTTAGCTATTTCTGGGTCATTAATCTTCTTAACATCAAATCCATGGAAAGAGTTATCTTGGACTGTGGCGGCGGCCATTATTGTTGTTGTCTGGCGTGTGTTGTGATGGTGGAGGTGTTTGGGGGTTGAGGCCTGGCTGGCAGTACGAGAAGTTTTCCTTGTAGAAATGCTGCTCTCACCTGGGATGTTAGGAGTTCTTGGCTGCTTACTGGATCTTCTGTTGTTGCTATGACCCTTGGCCATTGACCGTGGCTTCAGATGAATAGTAGGCGATGTGGAATGGGTGAATGTTGTGGAGTATCACTTCAGTGGCAGCGGGGCAGGTGGTGGTAACACGAGTCCTATTAGTTAGTGATTTGTGTATTTTTAGGTTGTTACTGTAGTTGATTTATATCATTCTGGGTATCCACATATGTTAGTGTTATGTGGGTCTTGATTAGGCCATCACAGGACTGCTGGGCACCTCAGATGGAAGGAAAAGTAGAGGACAAGGTTCTTGCTGCTTGCTGCCGCTGCCGCTGCCTGACAATGACAATGTGGTGTCCCATTTCAGGGATGTTTTAAAGAAACGCCAGACACAGAGCTCCCTGGACAGATTTTTTGTGAGAGAAAGTTCCAGTGACTCAACCTGGTTCTAGTAGCATTAAAAGAAAAAGGCCAGTAACCCCAGAAAAGAACTTGACACCTGCAGTGTTAATGGAAGGGGATTCCCCTTCCAAACTCTAGCATACTACTCCATCCTCTCCCCTCCTCCCGTCTTCCACACATCAACAACTCTTCAATATGTTAAGTAAAAGGACACAAATGCAACTAATGTGACATTTTATTGTGGCAACGTTTCGCTCTCCAGGAGCTTTTTCAAGCCGTTACAAGCGATACATGGACACAGAGGGTATATATATACTCTCCAAGTGAGGTGTAATACTAGTGGTGGTAGAAGTAGTAGTGATATAAGTTGTAGTAGTAGTAGTAATACAATAAGGTAGAACAATCAATTTGCACATGAGTAAAAGGTGATAAAACAATTACATGGGTAGTTAAAAAGGGTTTGACAAATATTTCTGCTGGAGGTTGGGAAAAGAGAAAGGGCCCGTAGGAGGTTCCACATCTATGATTTCTTGTGTTGAATTTGCAGGAGAGACTATGTGATGGTAGGGTTTACTGTTTTTAGGGGGATTCTTCTAAGACTTCAGAGATGGTGAAGCTGCCTTGTTTTGTTTAATTGTGTTAGAAACAGCGATAAGTGCTGATTCAAGGCACTTGGTCTCGAATTTTTTTTTGATTACTAGTCGGGCGTCTTTGAATTTCATGAGATTATTGTTGGAATTTCTTTTTTAAAAGGGCCCTTTTTCAGGTTATCGTTTCCCATGCATTAATGTGTTCATTGAGGCGTGTTTGAGGTTTCTTGCTGTTTCTCCTACATAAAATTTTCGCAGCCTCCACAGGGTATAGTGTAGACCCCTCTTTACTGGGTTAAGGTGCTTGATTTTGTCCTGGTTAGATCCTTTATAAAATAAGTGACATGTTATTGCACTATTATTTCTTTATTTCTATTTTTTGTTTTTAATTTAATGTCATATGTTGTAAAAAAAAATTTTTTTTTAATATTTTTGGGGTCTGAACGGGTTAATTTTATTTCCCTTATTTCATGGGGAAAAAAAGA
>WNWK01009243.1:20175-78166 GCA_009830355.1 Cherax destructor
ACTCACAGAGGGAAAATTCCTAGGAATCCACCTTGACAGTAGCCTTAAATTCCAAACACATATACAACAAATTTCCAAGAAAATCTCGAAGACAGTAGGCATATTATCAAAGATACGCTATTATGTACCTCAATCAGCTCTCCTTGCACTCTATCATTCACTTATCTACCCGTATCTCACCTATGGAATCTGTGCATGGGGATCAACAACGTTAAATCACCTTAGACCACTCATAACACAACAAAAGGCCGCAGTCAGAATGATAACAAATTCCCACTCTAGACAGCATACTCCACCAATATTCAAAAGTCTCAAACTACTCACCGTAAAGAACATTCATACTTACTCTTGTGCCTACTACATATATAAAACTTTACACTCTAATATAAACCCTCTGCTCAAAACTCTCCTCACCAACTTTAATAGGACCCATGACCACAACACACGACACAGATCACTTTTTGATATACCCCGTGTTCATATCAACCTATGTAAAAATTCTATGCACATAAAGGGCCCCAGAATCTGGAATTCATTACCAGTAAATATTAAGATAATCTTGTCTGAAAATCAATTTAAGACTCAACTCAAAAACCACCTACTCACCCAAACCTAAATGATCATGCTATAAACTACTTTGAAAAATGCTCATTGTTACTTTCCTATACGATAATCTCAATTTTTAATAATATGTTACTATTATGTTACCCCCTACTCATATTATAAGTTAATGTCAAAAATGCTCAATGTTATTTTCCTTAAGATAATCTCAATTCCATATTATCATTCAAGAATCTTAACACCTGTAACAATCTAAGATCTAATATCATTATATAATAATTTAAACAGTAAAATTTCATCATATTGTAATTTTGAAAATAATTTTTAACTAGAATAAACTCAATAAATTTCTCTAATATTAAGTACCTAGTTTTTAAGGACTAGAATAAGCTGCCCCTAATGCCATGGCATGTCAGTGGCTCTCCTTGCACTCAATTTACATTGTAACTTCCAATACCCATGTAACCTGCAATGAAATAAAATTTGTTTGTTTGTTTGTTTGTTTGTTTGTTTATCATTCGCACAACATCCACGCACATTCAAACATCCCACTTTGACGATTTTCTTCTTCTTCTTTTTAGTAAGCTATACAGGAAAAGGGGTTACTAGCCCATTGTTCCCGGCATTTTAGTTGACTTTTACAACACGCATGGCTTACGGAGGAAAGATTCTTATTCCACTTCCCCATGGATATGAGAGGGAAAAGCAATAAGAACAAGAACTATTAAGATAAAATCAAAGAAAACTCAGATGAGTGTGTATACAATAAACGTGTACATGTTTGCGTAGTGTGACCTAAGTGTAAGTAGAAGTAGCAAGACGTACCTGAAATCTTGCATGTTTATGAGACAGAAAAAAGACACCAGCAATCCTACCATCATGTAAAACAGTTTCAGGTTTCTGTTTCACAGTCACCTGGCAGGATGGTAGTACCTCCCTGAGTGGTTGCTGTCTACCAACCTACTACTATCTAGATATTAAATCAAGTTTTTTATTCACCCCAGCTGTCTCTTGCCAACATAAGGTGACCCATCTCTCCTCTCTCCCCCCCCCAAAAAAAAAAAAACATTACATTCACCATCATTACTTCAGTAGCTGTCTTGCCAGAGTTATGAAGAAATCAAAGTTCAAATGATCCTCTGAACTACAGCATACCTTCCTCTCCTTCAGAGTGCAGGTACTGTACCTCCCACCTCCAGGATTCAAGTCCAGCTAACTGGTTTACTGGAATCCCTTCCTACCTGATTCACACTCAACAGTATGTCAAGCCATAAAAACCACTTGTCTCCACTCATTCTTATTTAATATGCTCACACAAGCCTAGCCTGCTGGATGTCAAAGTCTCTAGTACAGTGTTGGAAGATAGGTCTACCTACCTACCTGGAGGGTATTCCAGGGATTTATAAATGACAAGATGAATCATAGAATAACAAAGGAAAAGAAGATAGCTAGCATTTTGAAACAGTTTTTGAAAGAAACAAGTTTAACAATTGAAGCAATAGAATATAGTGGTGTTAGCACTTTTGTATGAGTGTGAGACATTGTCCTTGAATATTGCAGATGATAGGAACAGGTTATACAGTATAGTGAATCCTTAAGGGTGTTGAGGGGTGTTGGTGATGGTGGTTGTGGTGATGATGGTGTGGTTAGGGAGGAGGCTTGAGGTAGTGGAGATGTGTTTGAGATCAATGTATGGCATGAATATCATGCAGAGTATTGTATAAGGAGTAAAGAAATTAGAAAATGGTGTGATCCTATGAAGGTTATAATTAAGGAAGTTTAAGAGGAAATGCTGAGATGGTTTAATCATTCAGAAAAGATTGAGCTAAATAGATTGATCAAGAGGGTTTATAATTCTGGAGTGGATATGAGGGTTAGGGTTGGAGGGTGTAAAGGTGGTTTTGATTTTTTTTTAATACAACATCTGTCTCTCACCAAGGCATGGTGACCCAAAAAAGAAAACACGTTCACCAACATTCACTCAATCTTCATTTTTCCAGAAGTGTGCTGACATCACAATCAGATTACCTCTCCAACTGCAACATCCCCACCTCTCCTTCAGATTGCAGGCACTGCTTTTTCCACCTCCAGGACTCAAGTCTAGCTAACCAGTTTTCCTGAATCCCTTCATAAAAGTTACCCTCCTCACATTCCAACAGCATGGCCGTTAAAAACCACGTGTCTGTATTCATTCCTAATATACTCACACAAGCCTGCTGGACACTCAAACTCAGAAAAACCCCTCCCTCCAACCAGTCCTGGGACAATTCCTTCCCTCTCCTACCTTCTGCCCCAGATTTATACACCCTTGCCATGAACCTATTCTCTCCTTTCTCTCTCTATGCCCAAACTACCTCAACCCCTCCTTAGCTTTCTGAAATATACCCTTGGTCACCCCACATTGCCTATTAATTTCTATACTTCAAATTCTCTGTGATATTCACACCACACATTCCTCTCATACATAATATTTTTGCTGCCTCTAACCTTCTTTTTGCTGTAGCATTCAAAATCTCTGCCTCACCCATATAGGTTTTGAAAAATAAGGACTTGAATATCCAGCATGTATGTGTGAACATGTTAGGTCAGAGTAAAGGGGGATAAGGGAAGATGGTCAGTGTACAGTATTTTCCTTCTGTGGGTCACCCTACCTTTGAAGAAATGGCCAATTCAGTAAAAAGCATACAGTTATTCTATATACAATACTGAATAATTGAAGTAGCTTCCTAGTTAATATTTTGGCAATTATTAGGCTATTATTACTAATCATTTATTTTCAGGTGACAGTATTGGTGGTGTCTTGGCATATGATGTTCTCTGCCGTGTGAACGAACAACCTAAGTATGGAAGCAATAGCAACATTCCTGAGGGTGAACCCCCTTCCCCGGGTCAGTACTACAAGCAGAGGTCTTCTCCAGGACAACCTCAATCCTCATCCCTTTCCCCATCCTCTCCACCTTCACTTTCTCCAGACCAACCCATGAGTACTTCACCCTTGACCTCCCCATCCCCAACAATCACTGTAAGTTTGGAAAACGTTTCAGAAAGTCCCTCAGGTGATGTATTCACTCCATCAACAGATGAAAAGTCTCCACATTTCCCTCACAGTCCTCATGGTTCCTCTTTTTCTTGTAAATTGCCATCTCCTCTGTCCCCCACTAATCCCCATGCTCCTTTTTGTAAGATATCTTCACCTCTTCCCATGCCAACACCTGTAGGCCAAGTTACTAGAAAGTGCTCGGCACCTTGCAGCATCCCAGGCAGTGGTGTTGGGGGATGGGGGTGTCGGACAGCTGGAGGAAGTTGTAACACGCCCACACCATCACCACCAGGGGCTTTCTCCACTTATCCATCTACTTTGTATCAATCCCACCATCCTCACCAGTACTACACTCCTCTTCACCGCTTCTATCACCAGGGTGTTAGTAATACCCATGATACCCTCACCCCTGGGCTACTGTGTGAAAAAAGAGGCAAGTGTGATGTATATATCTTATACTGCTTAGCATCCTGGTGAGCACGCAGTTGAATTTGCGATAATTTGGTAACGGGTAATCATGCCTTTTTTATACTTGACAGCCCAGTTTTGCATTGTGTAATACAAGGCTAAATCAGATTCACAAAAGATGAATGAATTACAATACTTTATTCAAATGCATGATATAAATAACATTATTTTAATACTTTATCTTGTCTGTCATGAAGTTATGTATTGACAAGAGGTGAAACTGGTGTGGTGTAATATACAAGCAAGCTATTTTAATTCAGAGTTTTTTTATGCAGCTTTTTGAATATTGTACATGCATTAAATACAAACCGCTTAGTAAAAAAAATGGTTATCACTCATACATTTTTTCTGGTTGTATTGTTTCATGTATCAATATTTTGCCATGAGTGCAATTTAAGCAGGTTCTCTGCCTGCCAGTAGTTAATATAAATGCAGTAGTTTTGGAGATAAAATTAATAAAAAGTTTAAATTTCAGCCATAATTATAGTCTTGTGGGTTAGTGTAGTTTATTCCTTTTTTTCTGAAGTGGGCTTAAAAATATAATTTACTCCTATAAACTGCATCTTGACCTACTAAAATTATTTTTCTTTTGTTTTTTATAATTTTTGCTGTTTTTCTTTTTTTAGCAGGATGGTACATGTAGCCACTTTTTCTTCTGCAAGATCTCAATCAATTCAAAATTAAGTAATGATGAATATGAATAAAAAAATCAGTGCCCTAATTTTCTGTTGATATAAAGTTTTCTTCTCTGTATAGTATTAAAAATTAAGAAAAACATAAGAAGTTGCTATCAAGAAATTTGTAATATACTACAGTAATATAAAGTGAGTTCATATTTATTTTTAATTAGTATATTTTATTTACAGTCAAAAACTCATTTATAAATAGAGTTCATCATCATCATTATCAAAGAACATGATTTACTGTAGTTTGCAACATATACTATAGCTGATGAAGGAGGGGGTAAAGGAGGTTTTGTGGGCGAGGGGCTTTCAAATTCAAATTCAAATTCAAATCCTTTATTTCATGTAATACAAGGTGGGGGGTACTTATAGTTATACATTAAAGTTGATATTACAAGATGGCCAATAATATGCCTAGGTATGCCTAGGCTTTTCAGGCAGTCTTATGATAGGTCTTACTCAATAGCTATACAATGGATATACAGATTGTAAGGTTAGGTTTACAAAATTTAGGTACTGGAATTTAAACATTGAGAATTTAACAATTAGTATAAAAAGTTAGCAATTAGTTTATATATTAATGATAAAGGTGATATATTGGCATAATATAGATTCTATATTGGAGTATCTTAGGCAAACTTATGACTAGCTTAAGTATTATGGAGCAATAGTTGTATTAGAATTTTGGTTGAACTGTGCAAATTAAGGGGAATCACAGATATCAATAAGTGTATTTTGCTGTGGTTAGTAATGTGCAAATTAAGGAGAATCACAGATATCAATAAGTGTATTTTGCTGTGGATATGTGCAAGATAAAGTAGTTTTCGTATGGTTAACTACCGGTTGGGTGCGTAAGTGAGATAAGATGTTTTTAACGGTGCTTTTGAAAATGGAGGTTGTGTCTGCAGTTCTAGAGTTTTCAGGCAGGGAGTTCCAGATTTTAGGCCCTTTTATGCGCATTGAATTTTTGTATAGATTTAGTCGGACACGGGGAATGTCAAAGAGATGTTTATGTCTGGTATTATGTCTATGGGTCCTGTCACAACTGTCAAGAAAGTGTTTTAGCTCAGGGTTAAAGTTGGAATTAATGGTTCTATAAATGTAGATAGCAGAGTAGTAAGTATGGATGTTCTGGACAGTGAGTAGGTTTAGGTCTTTGAAGAGTGGGGGTGTGCTGCCTAGCGTTGGATTGTGTGATAATTCTTACTGCGGCTTTTTGTTGGGTTATTATTGGCTTTAGGTGGGTAATTGCTGTTGATCCCCATGCACAAATGGCATATGTGAGGTAGGGATAGATGAGTGAGTAGTATAGTGTGAGTAGGGCTGATTGTGGTACATAATACCGTATCTTAGAGAGGATCCCCACAGTTTTGGACACTTTCTTTGTTATGTGTTGGATATGGGTGCTGAATTTCAGGCTGCTGTCAAGGTGAAGGCCCAGGAACTTGCCCTCGTTATGTCTAGCAATAGGTGTAGAGTTGATCTTGGACTTCCAGCAAGCATGTGTGAGCTTGTTAGATAGGAGTGAATGGAGACGAATGGTTTTTGGGACCTGACGAGCTGTTGGAGTGTGAACAGGGTAATATTTTGTGAAGGGATTCAGGGAAACCAATTACAGTGGATCCTCGCTATTCAAACACTCCAAAACTCACCCTTTTATTCAAGTTTATTATTGTAAGTTCTTTTATATGTGTATTTTTGGGGGTCTGAAGTGGACTAATCTAATTTACATCATTCCTTATAGGAATAAATTCGTTTGGTAACAGCACTTGAACAGCATTCTGGAATGAGGGTGAGTTTTGGAGTGTTCAAATAGCAAGGGTCCACTGTAATTGATTTAGTTGGACTTGAGTCCTGGAAATGGGAAGTACAATGCCTGCACTTTAACCCTTTGACTGTTTTGGTTGTATATATACGTCTTACAAGCCACTGTTTCGGACATATATACAGTGGTCCCCCGAGTAACGAAAAAACTTCATCCCAGAAGCCTGCTCAAGTGCCATTACCGAACGAATTTACTCCCTTAAGGAATAATGTCACGTAGGTTAGTCTATTTCAGGCCCCCAAAAATACACTTCCACAAGCACTTACAATATTATACTTACATAATTGTACGATTTCCGGGGTGTTCGTTACTCGGGGGACCACTGTATACTCAAAAATTCTAGCGGCTTCAAATCAAGCGGGAGAAAGCTGGTAGGCCCACATATGAGAGAATGGGTCTATGTGGTCAGTGTGCACTGAATAAAAAAAATCCTGCAGCACGCAGTGCATAATGAAAAAAAAAAACTCCAACTGTGTTTTTGGATTAAAACACCGTATTTGAGGTGTATTTTCGTATACTATTTATGGTTGTATTCTCTTTTTCGTGGTCTCATTTGATAGAATGGACAACATACTACAGAAATAGAGATGATTTTGATTAGTTTCATGATGAAAACGACCTTGAAATTGAGCTCAAAATAGGGGAAATATTTGATTTTTGCCAATGTTCAAGAGTAAACAAATCACGCCACGCGTCCAATACACATCAACTGGTGAGTCTAATATTCTCTCACAAGTGCACTGATATTATTTATACAATTTTTACAATAATGCAATAGTCTGCATAACGGTAAATCTTCTATTTTTTGTGTGAATAAAAAATCAAAATAGAAAGCAAGAGTAATATAAGAGGGGCCTAAAGACTTGACTAATGAACAGATAACATCTTATTTTAGTGCCAGGAATGTCTGCATTGTTTATTCTGGACCCTATTTTGAAATTGACAACTTTTTTATTTTGCATGAAATTGGCCAAATTGCCAATTTCTGACCACTTTATTGGGTAGTTGAAATCGGTAAATTGGTGGTTTCTTGTACTCAATCAATAGACCACAAATGGAGTTCTAAAGAAATAGCTATGAGTTTGGTCGACTGGAACAATAGAATTGGCCGAAAATAGGGCTCAAATTCGGCGAAATTGCCAGTGCGTATATATCGCTGAGATCACTAACTTCGCGAGAGCGTAATTCTGTAAGTTTTCCATCAAATTTCATACTTTTGGTGTCATTACCACCGGGAAAAGATTCTCTATCATTTCATAAGAAATTTTTTTTTTTTTTTTTTTTTCGAAAATTTTGCGACAACAGGAAACACCTCAGTATTAGGGGTTGCGACAGTTAAAGGGTTAAAGGAGGGGTCTTGGATAGTGACAGTTGGGAGGGACTTATTCTCAGCTGTCATATCTGAGCGCCTCTGCAAAGACAGTGATTATGTATGAGTGAGGTGAAAGTGTTGAATGATGATGAAAGTATTTTCTTTTTGGGGATTTTCTTTCTTTTTGCGTCACCCTGCCTCGGTGGGAGATGGCCGACTTGTTGAAAAAAAAAATGTATACTTTTGAATCATTTTATCTTAATTTTAATAAAAAATTCCTGAAATTTATTAAAAACAATAAGTTTTTTTTGTTGTGCCGAAGCAGCTGCCACAATGCATATCATAACATCGTATGATCTCACTTTTGTGAACCTGACTCATTTGCAGCATTTTAGCTTTGTGTAAAGCTTTGTTCCTAAACCAGTAATTTAGTGAAAGTTTGTGTAGCTGATTTAAACAGTTGTATAATTAGTACGTAATAGACAAAAATTTGAAATTGCTTGTCTATGAGAGGGTGGATGATTTATTGTTGTGAGCTTTGGAAATACAATGTATTAATACAATTAGATTCAGCTGTACATTAGCTACATATTCTTTGTATGTACAGTTATATCACTTGTAATTTCTATATGATGAAAAATCATAAATACACCTATGGATGTAAATTACTACTATATATATTTTTTGAGTTCTGAAACTCTCATGCATGTAAATGATCTCCCTTCTGTTAGATAGCAAAAATTGATGTAATGTATTAATGATGTCCTCTTGCATGGATTTTTGAGTTGAAAGTATTTTATCATTGTTTTATAAAGATAATGTTTGAGAAAATTGCATGACTATTTTCTGTAGTATATTAATGTATACCTGAAATATGTTTATTACAAGGACTGAGGTACAAATTAGTGCTGTACATACTGCCATTTTAAATGGGTTGATAATAAATTTAATGCATAATGTAAAAAGAAATATTTTCAAGTGTAATAACTTTATTGTTCCATGGAATTAATGTCAAGAGGGTCTTCTTTATCTTTTTACTGTAACCAAATTATTAATATAAACATAAACCCTAATGACACTTTGAAGTAAGGAGCATGCTGTTAAAATTTTATTTTTGAAGCATTTGTGTTGTAGAAGATAATATATAAATTTGGCACTGCACTATGCATTTTATCTGAGTGAAGTTCTCCAAGGTTTCCATAATACCAAGTAAAACCTCAATTAAATGGACCTCTATGTAATAGGTTTGGGATACAATGAACAAAATAGTATTTGGCCAAAGAAAGGCTTGATGCACCAGACCAAGTCCATTCCATCGGGTGTTTATTAGTGGTGGTGTGTGTTCAGTAGGCTCCCCATTTAACAGACCAAGTCTGTTGCATTGGGCTTTTGTCGATTTGAGGTAGAGTATGTGTCCGGTAGGTTTCCCATACAACTGACCGAGTCCGATCTCAATGCAGTTATTTTTTGTCATAGGCTTTATCATTGCTGTCATGTTCTAGTTGTAACACTGAGTGCAGGGTTGAGGAGAAGTGCCATAAACAAGATTGGGTAAAGATGTCTTTTTTATTTTGCAGGAAATCAAGGATCAAAGAGAACAGGATAAATGATCATTTATATAAAAGTTTCCTTCAAAATTCACATTACTGCTTGCTGTATAATGGAATGATGATATTAAAAAAAATTGCTTTTTGTCCTAAGAGTTAAAGTTTTGTTACTGATACATAGAATGTTACCAAGTTGATCATCCCTTTGCATGTTTAGTCTTGTTGTAAATTTTTGTCTGCACAAATAATTGTAGGTAAATATGTCCTGCTTTTTTATGCTATCAGTTATTTATAAATTAAAAAAATGTGAAATTAATTGCTGTATCATATATCATTGGTTTTTTTAGTGATCTAGGTGTGGTTAAAATATGTTTGGCTTAATTACAAGAATGAATGGTGTCACTATTTATTACTGTTCTTCATCTGTATTGCAAAGGATGCATTCCATAAGATGCTCGTGGATGGTGAATTTTCTGATACTGAATAGTAGAATATTTTTCATTATTTTAGGTCATTTAGTTACAGTAGGTCTTCTAATGGACATAAATTAGAAAAAGCAAATGTTTATCATTTTAAATTAAGAACTTTTGAACTTACCTCATGATCAGTGTCATAATAGTGAATGTAGGTTGCGGTTCTAGGACCTTAACTTATCAATTATGCCATTATATTGTAGTATGCAAGTCATGGATTCATATAAATAGAAGAGCACTACAGTAGGCCTACTGACTAATGTTAAACAGGTTCTACACATGCCAACTCATGTACATATATGAAATATTTTTAAAGATACCCTAAATGCTTGTTTCAGTGACATTAGTGTACTTAGCATTTCATTCCATTCATCTGTAACTTAATTGTCAAATCAGTTCCCTCCTGTTTCTTTTATAAATTTAAATTTGACCTGTCTTAAATACTTTCAATCACTTGATATATATTCCCTTTATTCCTGTTTTCATTTGTATATTGCAATCCTATCCCTCCTAATTCTACATGATCAATTTCAGTGTTTTTAGACTATCTTCAAAGGAAAGATTTATAATACAGGGAATTAACTTTGCCATTTTTCTCATTTTATTTTCTAGCACATTATTGTCTTTTCTTTAATATGGGAACTAGACTGCTATATGTAGCATAATCTGAACGAGGCCTTACCAGTGATATGTAGAGTTATTGTATAATTTTGAGATTCCCAATGCAGTGAACCCCCGGTTTACGTTAGGCTCCAAACTCGAACAGTTATGTAAGTGTATTTTTGTAAGTGCTTTTGTAAGTGTATTTTTGGGGGTCTAAAAGGACTAATCTAATTTACATTATTCCTTATGGGAACAAATTTGTTTGTTAACGGTACTTGAACAGCATTCTGAAACAAATTAATAACGTAAACCAGGGGTCCATTGTACTTATACAGTACTTTTTAACATGAAGCCAGATAGTAATAGGATACATAAAATATTGCTCATAACTCAGGAAATATTCCTACATGGAAGTTGCAGATGAGTAGGGAGTACAGTGGTCCCCCGAGTTATGTACACCCCGGAAATCGTACAATTATATAAGTATAATATTGTAAGTGCTTGTGGAAGTGTATTTTTGGGGGTCTGAAATAGACTAACCTACGTGACATTTTTCCTTAAGGGAGTAAATTCGTTCGGTAATGGCGCTTGAGCAGGCTTCTGGAGTGAAGCTTTTACGATACTCGGGGGACCACTGTACAGTACTTATATATTATACATGTCTTCTGTTTAGTTCTCATCTTTATGTACTCCATATACATACTGTTGTACCTTTTTTATTCTTATGGCCTTAATTATACATATAAATAATATATATGCAATTATAAATGATACAATCATCTCAAGTTCACTTACATTGTTGCTTTTTAATGTATTAAATAAAAAAATTATAAGCATTGCAAATATATTGGGTACAGTATATAAAATCTTAAACATTCTTTCTACTATTTCATAACAGGTGAAGAAAATAGTGAAAATACTCGGGTGTATCGCAAGTCAATTAGCAGTGATAGTGCACACCATACAGATCTTCCTCATTGCCGTTCCGTCTCAGATTCTGATTACCATTATGCCAGGCATCTCTCAGCTCCATTTCCTCGCCGAAGATCATCATCATCAAGGTAAGCCATTCTTGTTCAGTGTATAAATGCAGTTTTATATTACATTTGTAAATCCATGTGAAATATACATTACATATTTTTTATACTATATGATTACATGGATTGTAATTTTCTTCTGTGTAGTGAAAGAACTTTTACAAAACACTTGAGTTTGTTCTTATGGTGTTGAGAACTAGATTCATAATAACTGAGAGGCATTTAGAATTACTGTGCATGAATACAATAAAGATGTGTTTGCTGCTATTAAATGTCAGTCAAGGTGTACCGGACTTGAGTCCTGGAGGTGGGAAGTACAATGCTTGCACTCTAAAATAAGGGTTTGGGATATTTTCTGTTTAAAGTGACATATAAACTGTCATACCTGTGCACCTCTGGCAAGACAGTAATAGTGTGAATGATGCTGAAAATGTTTCTTTTTTTGGGTCACCCTGCCTCAGTGGGAGACGATACGATTAATGTTAAAAAAATTAAATGCCCAGTATCCAGTAGTTGTAGTACTGTACTTACTACCTCCTCATTGATCTACCACTTCTTAAGAACTTCATAATATCCTTTCACCCATTTGTCTTCCTTAGTTTATATTTGTGGCCTTTTTTTATGCTACAGGCTGTGTTAGGAAAGCTCTTTATCTATTCTTTTGTATCCTGTTATAGTCTTAAACATCCTCTCCTCACTTAACGACAGAGTTCCGTTCCTAAGACCACGTCGGTAAACGAATTTGTCACTAAGTGAGGAGCATACAATAATGGTAGTGGGTTTGTGTCAACCATATTGTTTTAATGTCACCTTAGCACCATTTATAACATTTCTGGTATACTATTTTTAAATGTTTATACACTAGTGTACTGTATATTGTAATAACCAGAATAGAGGAAATTGACTCTATTATACATTATTTAGGTATGCATACTGGTCAGAGAGCCCATCATAAGTCCAAGTCATCAGTAAATGAGTACATCACTAAGTGAGGAGAGGCTGTATATGATTATAATATTTTCTTTTCATCCTATCAGCCATTGAAGGCATGTCTAATGTATTTAGCCTTATTTTTTGTAGCTTGTCTTTGTACTTTTTCTAGCTTGTCCATGTTTTCCTTATGTACAGATACCATACCATTGCTGCATATTATAATTTTATTCTAATATATGTTATAAACAGCTTTTTTAGTATTTCTTGATCCACATAACTAAAAGGCTGTTTTAACCCTTTGACTGTTTCGGACGTATATATACTCAAAAATTCTAGAGGCTTCAAATCAAGCGGGAGAAAGCTGGTAGGCCCACATATGAGAGAATATGTCTGTGTGGTCAGTGTGCACTGTATAAAAAAAATCCTGCAGCACGCAGTGCATAATGAGAAAAAAACTCTGACCGTTTTTTTGGGATTAAAATGCCGACTTTGAGGTGTATTTTCGTATAGTATTTATGGTTGTATTCTCTTTTTCGTGGTCTCATTTGATAGAATGGAAAACATATTTAGATTAGTTTCATGATGAAAATGACCTTGAAATTGAGCTCAAAGTAGTGGAAATGTTCAATTTTTGCCAATGTTCAAGAGTAAACAAATCACGCCATGCGTCCAATACACATCAACTGGTGAGTCTAATATTCTTACACAAGGGCACTGATATTATTTATACCAGTTTTACAATAATGCAGTAGTCTGCATAACAGTAAATCTTCTATTTTTTGTGTGAATAAAAAATCAAAATAGAAAGCAAGAGCAATGTAAGAGGGGCCTAAAGATGTGACTAATGAACAGAGAAAATCTTATTTTAGTGCCAGGAATGTCTGCATTGTTTATTCTGGACCCTATTTTGAAATTGACATTGTTTTTATTTTGCATGAAATTGGCCAAATTGCCAATTTCTGACCACTTTATTGGGTAGTTGAAATCGGTAAATTGGTGGTTTCTTGTACTCAATCGATAGAACAAATGGAGTTCTAAAGAAATAGCTATGAGTTTGGTTGACTGTAACAATGGAAGTGGCCGAAAATAGGGCTCAAAGTCGGCGAAATCGCTGAAGCGTATATATCGCCGACATCGCTAACTTCGCGAGAGCGTAATTCCGTAAGTTTTACATCAAATTTTGTACTTTTGGTGTCATTACCATCGGGAAAAGATTCTCTATCATTTCATAAGAAAAATAATTTTTTTTTTTTTCCAAAATTTTGCGACATAGAATGAGAGTTTCAGAATGGGGCCTCCAACAGTCAAAGGGTTAAAGTTGGTCATTGTCAATACTTAAACATAATAAAATAATATGCCACTGTGAGAAAAAAT
Source organism: Cherax destructor (assembly GCA_009830355.1). Lineage (NCBI taxonomy): Eukaryota > Metazoa > Arthropoda > Malacostraca > Decapoda > Parastacidae > Cherax > Cherax destructor. Next base: position 34,032 of record WNWK01009243.1, read on the forward strand.
GCAGTATTCCAGATAAAATTGGTTTAGGTGTCATTTTCTCGAAGATTAACATATCTGGGTGATCCTTGATTGTAAAAGCTTCTTAAATTTTGGTTTCTCAGTACCAGTTTGTGCAATGTACAGTGGACCCCCGAGTTTCGATCACCTCGGAAATCGAACAATTATGTAAGTTCAATATTGTAAGTGCTTTTGTATGTGTATTTTTGGGGGTCTGAAATGACTAATCTAATTTACATTTTTCCTTAAGGGAACAAATTTGTTCGGTAATGGCACTTGAACAGCCTTCTGGAATGAATTATGACCGAAACTCGGGGGTCCACTGTATACAATAATTAGGAAAATATACTGTCATATCTTCATGCCTCTGACAAGACAGTAATAGTGTGAATGATGGTTAAGTGTTTCTTTTTCGGGTCACCCAGCCTTGGTGGGACACGGCCTGTTTGTTAAAAAAAGTAAACTACTCTAGAGTATTACAATGGATAGAAAAGATTTTGCCTAAAAGAAATATGAAAACAGTAATAACTTGATATGTGCCGGCACACTCATGGAACATATTTCTAGTGGAGTTCTCCTATAGAGAAAAGGATCTTAGTTTATGTAAATGACTTACCAGATGGCACAAATGTCTGAAGTATGTATGTATATGAATGTTTGCAGGTACACAAAAATTTAAGCATAAAATGAAAATGTCTTTAAAACCTTACCAAAAGATTTTTATAACCTGAGGTAGATTTTAATGACAATAAATGACATGCAATGAATATTAGTGAAAGTTAATGAAGACTGTGTGAAGAATATGTACTGTGTTTTGTGTAGCAAAATTTAAAGAACATCTAACAAAGAGAAAGATCTTGAGGTGATTATAAATACAGTGGACCCCCTTTTTTTTTTTTCTTTTTTTTTTCAACAAGTCGGCCGTCTCCCACCGAGGCAGGGTGACCCAAAAAGAAAGAAAATCCCCAAAAAGAAAATACTTTCATCATCATTCAACACTTTCACCACACACATACATAATCACTGTCTTTGCAGAGGAGCTCAGAAACGACAGCTGAGAATTGTCCCTCCCAGCTGTCACTATCCCAGACCCCTCCTTTAAAGTGCAGGCATTGTACTTCCCATTTCCAGGACTCAAGTCCAACTAAATTAATTAACTGGTTTCCCTGAATCCCTTCACAAAATGTTACCCTGCTCACAATCCAACAGATCGTCATATCCCAAAAACCATTCGTCTCCATTCACTCCTATCTAACACGCTCACACATGCTTGCTGGAAGTCCAAGCCCTCGCCCACAATACCTCCTTTACCCCTTCCCTCCAACCTTTTCTAGGACGACCCCTACCCCGCCTTCCTTCCCTACAGATTTATACGCTCTCCAAGTCATTCTACTTTGATCCATTCTCTCTAAATGACCAAACCACCTCAACAACCCCTCTTCAGCCCTCTGACAAATACTTTTAGTAACTCCACACCTTCTCCTAATTTCCACATTCTGAATTTTCTGCATAATATTTACACCACACATTGCCCTTAGACAGGACATCTCCACTGCCTCCAGCCTCCTCCTCTCTGCAGCATTTGCAACCCATGCTTCACACCCATATAAGAGTGTTGGTACGACTATACTTTCGTACATTCCCTTCTTTGCCCCCATGGATAACGTTTTTTGTCTCCACAGATAACTCAACGCACCACTCACCTTTTTTCCTTCATCAATTCTATGGTTAACCTCATCCTTCATAAACCCATCCGCTGACACGTCAACTCCCAAATATCTGAAAACATTTACTTCTTCCATAATCCCTCTCTCCAATGTGATATCCAATTTTTCTATATTTAAATCGTTTGATACCCTCATCACCTTTCTCTTATCTATGTTCACTTTTAACTTTCTACCTTTACACACTCTCCCAAACTCGTCAACTAACCTTTGCAACTTTTCTTTAGAATCTCCCATAAGCATAGTATCATCATCAAAAAGTAACTGTGTCAACTCCCATTTTACATTTAATTCTCCAAAATTTAATCCCACCCCTCTCCCCAACACCCTAGCATTTACTTCTTTTACATCCCCATCTATAAATATATTAAACAACCATGGTGACATTACACATCCCTGTCTAAGACCTACTTTTACCGGGAAGTAATCTCCCTCTCTCCTACACACCCTAACCTGAGACTCACTATCCTCATAAAAACTCTTTACAGCCTTCAGTAACTTACTACCTATTCCATACACTTGCAACATTTGCCACATTGCTCCCCTATCCACTCTATCATATGCCTTTTCTAAATCCATAAATGCAATAAAAACTTCTCTACCTTTATCTAAATACTGTTCACATATATGCTTCACTGTAAACACTTGATCTACACATCCCCTACCCACTCTAAAGCCTCCTTCCTCATCTGCAATCCTACTCTCTGTCTTACCTCTAATTCTTTCAATAATAATCCTGCCATACACTTTACATGGTATACTCAGTAAACATATTCCCATATAATTTTTACACTCTCTTTTATCCTGCTTCCCTTTATATAAAGGAACTATACATGCTCTCTGCCAATCCCTCTTCCCCTCTTTCATACATTTATTAAACAAAAATACCAACCAATCCAGCACTATATCTCCCCCTGCTTTTAACATTTCTGTCATGATTCCGTCAATTCCAGCTGCTTTACCCCCTTTCATTCTATGTAATGCCTCACGCACCTTCCCCACACTCACATCCTGCTCTTCTTCACTCCTAAACGATGTTGTACCTCCCTGGCCAGTACATGAAATTACCGCCTCCCTTTTTTTCATCGACATTTAAAAGTTCCTCAAAATATTCCCGCCATCTACCCAATACCTCCAGCTCCCCATCTACTAACTCCCCTACTCTGTTTTTAACTGACAAATCCATTCGTTCCCTAGGCTTTCTTACCTTGTTTATCTCACTCCAAATTTTTTTCTTGTTTTCAGCAAAATTTCTTGACAGAGCCTCTCCCATTCTTTCATCTGCTCTTCTTTTGCACTCTCTCACCACTCTCTTCACCTTTCTTTTACTCTCCATATACTCTGCTCTTCTATTAACACTTCTGTTTTGTAAAACCTCTCATAAGCTACCTTTTTCTCTTTATCACACCCTTTACTTCCTCATTCCACCACTCACTCCTCTTCCTCCTGCACCCACCCTCCTATAGCCACAAACTTCTGCCCCACATTCTAATACTGCATTTTTAAAACTATCCCAACTCTCTTCAACCCCCCACTACTCCTACTTGCACTAGCCCACCTTTTTGCCAATAGTTGCTTATATCTCACCCTAACTTCTTCCTCCCTTAGTTTATACACTTTTACCTCTCTCTTACTTGCTGTTGCCATTTTCTTTTTGTCCCATCTACCTTTTACTCTAACTGTAGCTACAACCAAATAATGATCTGATATATCCGTTGCCCTCTATAACCATGTACATCCTAAAGCCTACTCATCAACCTTTTATCCACCAATACATAATCCAACAAACTACTTTCCTTACGTGCTATATCATACCTTGTATATTTATTTATCCTCTTTTCATAAAATATGTATTACTTATTACCAAACCTCTTTCTACACATAGCTCAATTAATGGTTCCCCATTTACATTTACCCCTGGCACCCCAAATTTACCTACTACTCCCTCCACAACATTTTTACCCACTTTAGCATTAAGATCCCCAACCACAATTACTCTCACTTGGTTCAAAACTCCCACACACTCACTCAACATTTCCCAAAATCTCTCTCTCCTCTACACTTCTCTCTTCTCCAGGTGCATAAACACTTACTATAACCCACTTTTCACATCCAACCTTTATTTTACTCCACATAATCCTTGAATTTATACATTTATATTCCTTCTTTACCTGCCATAACTGATTATTCAACATTATTGCCACTCCTTCTTTAGCTCTAACTCTATTTGAAACCCCTGATCTAATCCCATTTATTTCTCCCCACTGAAACTCTCCTACCCCCTTCAGCTTTGTCTCACTTAAAGCCAGGACATCCAGCTTCTTTTCATTCATAACATCTACAATCATCTCTTTCTTATCATTCGCACAACATCCACGCACATTCAAACATCCCACTTTGACGGTTTTCTTTCTTCTTTTAGTAAGCTATACAGGAAAAGGGGTTACTAGCCCATTGTTCCCGGCATTTTAGTTGACTTTTACAACACGCATGGCTTACGGAGGAAAGATTCTTATTCCACAGTGGACCCCCTGTTTTCGTTATTTTTTTCGTTCCAGAATGCTGTTCAAGTGCATTACAAAACGAATTTATTCCCATAAGGAATAATGTAACGTAGGCTAGTCCTTTTAGACCCCAAAAAATACACTTATAAAAACATTTAAAAAAATACACTTACATAAAAGGGCGAGTTTCGAGCAGGATGAACACTGGGGGTCCACTGTAGAGGTGAAGAGACATAGAGGATTTATAATAAACCCTCACTTTAATTGACTAGTAGAGAGGGAGCGGTAAGATGTGGCTGGTACTGGTTAGTATGGTGGATGAAGTATGTATATAATATTATGTTGGGATCATAACAAGAATTAACACTTCTGTAAGCAACGAACTTTGTTGTTTCTGAATCAACTGGATTGTGTCCCATTTTTCCAAAATTGTTAAATTGAGGTCTGTTAAATCAAGGGTCTACTGTAGAATACAGTAGATAATTAATTACCCAGTGGTAGGATAGAGGATGTTTAAAATTATTCCATGGAGTAGTAGATAATTAATTACCCAGTGGTAGGATAGAGGATGTTTAAAATTATTCCATGGAGTTGTTTCATCTTTCACCTAAACATAATGCTATTAAGGAATGTTTCACAAAAGAGGACCCCTTTAAAAATGATGTAATGATCTGGTGTGATTGAAACTCTGGCACCCTTAGGGTGCCAGATAATTTCTAGTCCACTGCATTATATGTTCATAGGAGGGTGGGTGCAGGCGGAAAGAGGAGTGATTGGTGAAATGATGAGGTAAAGTGTGCGATAAAAGAGAAAAAGGTAGCTTATGAGAGGTTTTTGCAAAGCAGAAGTGATATAAGAAGGGCAGAGTATATGGAGAGTAAAAAAAGGTGAAGAGAGTGGTGAGACCACACGACTAACGTCCCTTACAGAGCTCTGAAGCTGATCATGAACCACACGACTAACGTCCCTTACAGAACTCTGAAGATGATCATGAACCACACGACTAACGTCTGCAAAAGGAGAGCAAATGATAGAGTGGGAGAAGCACTGTCAAGAAATTTTGCTAAGAATAAGAAAACATTTTGGAGTGAGATGAACAAGCTAAGAAAGCCTAGGGAATGAATAGATTTGTCAGTTAAAAACAGAGTAGGGGAGTTAGTAGATGGGGAGCTGAAGGTATTGGGTAGATGGCGGGAATATTTTGAGGAACTTTTAAATGTTGATGAAGAAAAGGAGGCAGTAATTTCATGCACTGACCAGGGAGGTATAACATCTTTTAGGAGTGAAGAAGAGCAGGATGTGAGTGTGGGGGAGGTGCGGTGAGGCATTACGTAGAATGAAAGGGGGATAAAGCAGCTGGAACTGAGAGGATCATGACAGAAATGTTAAAAGCAGGGGGAGATATAGTGTTGGAGTGGTTGGTATTTTTGTTTAAAATTAAATGTATGAAAGAGGGGAAGGTATCTAGGGATTGGCAGAGAGCATGTATAATTCCTTTATATAAAGGGAAGGGGACAAAAGAGATTGTAAAAATTATAGAGGAATAAGTTTAACCCTTAAACTGTCCACACGTAGATATACGTTCACTCGCGAAAGTTACCGAACGTATATCTACGTTTTATTTTACATTCGTTCAAATTTAGTGCAATATGCCTGAGTCGCCTAGACATGAGAGAATGGGTCTGCGCCCTCAGTGTGCGCAGTATGAAAAAAATCGGGGACACCAGGGTACCGCATGGTAGCCCCAGTTAGTTTCAGCTCCATCTTGGGTCAACATCATGGCACACCCCTGTGATTCACTCACGCCTCGTCGTATTAACACTCTACTATTCTCGGAAAGTGATAGAGAACGCGAGCTTAGTGGATTTGACAGTGATATAGCCACTAATAATCAAGGAATTAGTGAAACTATTGATGACAACCCAGATGACCCTCAGCCCATCACCTCTGGGGTGGCCAGTATGGCCAGTGTGGACAGTGTGGCCATACCAGACCCTCAGCCCAGCACATCTGGTGTGGCCAGTGTGGCCACAGACCCTCAGCCCAGCACCTCTGGGGTTTCTAGTGTTACTACCCAAAGGCAGCTCCGCAAGAGGAAATTAGCATTTTCCATGTGTTATGATAGTGACGATAGTGAAGGTGATATAAGTGACGATGATGAAATCGATTTTATGCCCATAGACGATTGCCGAGTGACAGTGATTATCATTATTCCCCAGTGAAACGTACTTATGGGCGTCATTACCTACGTTCAGGCAGTGTGCCATATGCAGTCAGAGGCAAGGGTCGTGGCAGTTCACGATCCAAAACCCCAGCCACTGATAGTGAAAGTGATAATGAAGGAGAGTATGCTGGGATGGAGGAAGAGGTGGTGGGTGGCATGGTGCCTGGACCTCGTGGCGCGGTGTGTGGACAGACAAAGGACCACGAGGCACCCTCTCAATCATGTGCTGGCCCCACTCCCGTCCCTCCTGCTCCCCACGTCCCATGCCACAGGTCCACCTTGCGCCATCTGATCGTGAATGGAAGTGGACTGAACATACACCATTCATGCCACATCCTTTCAATTTTGATGGCAGTGGAAGTGGCATCATGCCACACTGTCCCATCACAAATGAGTCTACAGAGTTAGACTATTTTCAACTATACTTTGATGAGCCAATAATGAACCTGATTGTTACTCAGACCAACCTGTACTACCAGTATACAATGGACCATGCAGATTTTTCAGAATCGTCACGGCTGCGCAGGTGGAAAGATACAACTGTGGCTGAAATGTATTTATTCCTTGGCACTGTCATGCTTATGCCACACACATATAAGAACAATATAGCAAACTACTGGTCCATAGACCACTTCATTAGCACTCCAGTCTTCTGAGACCTCCTTCCCTGCAACAGATTCCTTCTGTTGCTGAGAATGTTGCACTTCTCAGATAGGAATATGTACACCAAACCGAAATGACCTCCTCTACAAAATCCGGGAATTGTTTATGTATCTCAAGCAAAAATTCAGTGCCTACTTTTATCCATTCAAGAACATTGTTGTTGATGAGTCCTTGATTCTGTTCAAGGGACGACTGTCATTCAAACAATATATACCAAGCAAACGTAATCGCTTTGGTATAAAACTGTTTGTTATGTGTGACTGTGAGACTGGTCTTGTGTTGGATGTCATTATCTACACAGGTAAAAATACACTTGATGATACCAGGCGCATGTTGGGCATTTCTGGTGATGTTGTTCGCAAGATGATGCAACCATACCTTGGCAAGGGCCATACATTGTTCACAGACAACTGGTACACAAGCCCTATGCTTGCTGATTTCCTACGTGTGAACAATACTGATATATGTGGAACAGTGAGAAGAAATAGAAAACACATGCCAAAGTTCACTGGAGGAAGTGTAGTGCAGGCGTTTCATGCCAATGACATCATGGCACTGTCATGGCATGACAAAAGGGACGTGACATTGCTGTCAACCATCCACAGAAACGAGATGGTACAAACAGACAGAATGAGCACACTCAACAATCAACCTATTGAAAAGCCAGCTGTTGTCATCGACTATACAAACAATATGCGACTAGTGGACAAGTGTGACATGATGATAGGCTTTGTTGACTGTGTGCGTAGGAGTCGCAAGTGGTATATAAAAGTGTTTTTCCACCTTGTGGACATTGCAATGCTCAATGCCTTCAACATGTATGAAATAAAGACTGGGAAGCGACAACGATATGCAGAATTCACCCTAAATGTCATCAAGCAGATAGGGAGAAAGTATGGTACCACACCTATACCTGCCACTCCACAGCGACCTGTCACCCCACAACAGCGACCTGTCACTCCACAACAGCGACCTGTCACTCCACAACCAGAGGGGGAAGTGCCCAACCGAATTATCCCTAACTGTCACTGCCTGATACCATTACCATCTACTCCAAAGAAGAAGTACTCTCAGAAAATGTGTGTTGTGTGTGCTTACAGTACACAGCGACCCAGTGCGAAAAGACACACGATTCATGTGTCAGCAATGTGGAGTGGCACTCTGTATGAATCCATGCTTCTTCGAGTATCATACAGTGGTGGACTTCTAGAAACATAAATAGGACCTGTAAATACCTTGTATATATATGTAAACAATAGTAAGTGATTGAACCAGGTGTACAAATTTATTTATCAGTGTGAACATGTGTGTTTGTGACAGTATGATTACTAATTCAGTAACAAATATTTGTGTCTAAACAAGAATTGGCAATGAAATGAATAGATCTGCATCAAAACATTATTATCATAGGATGAAAACAACAGAAAATGGAAAAAAATGGAAAAAAACGATAAATGTTTCTTGTTTCTGCAAGCGGCAGTGCTCCATTTTGCCGACACCACATCATTTAGCACCAACTTCACGGGCTTATATCTCGGTAAGTACTGGCCCTAAAATGTTTTTTTTTAGCCTATCCTATTTATAAAAATGTGCTCTTCATTTTTAGAAAAAAAAACGATTTTTTTATTTTTCAAAAAATTCGGTCACTTTCGCGAGTGAACGTATATCTACATGTGGACAGTTTAAGGGTTAAAGGAGGGGTTTGGGATGTTGGCAGTTTGGAGGGATGTTTAAGCTGTTGTGTCTGAGAGCCTCTGCAAAGACAGTGATTATGTGTGAGTGATGGTGAAAATGTTGAATGATGATGAAAGTTTTTTCTTTTTTGGTTTTTCTTTCTTTTTTGGGTCACCCTGCCTCGGTGGGAAACGACCGACGTATTAAAAAAAAAAAGTTAACTGAGTATGCCAGGTAAAGTGTATGGTAGGGTTATTATTGAAAGAATTATAAGTAAGACAGAAAGCAGGATTGCAGATGAGCAAGGAGGCTTTAGAATGGGTAGGGGATGTGTAGATGACGTGTTTACATTGAATCATATATGTGAACAGTATTTAGATAAAGGTAGGGAAGTTTTCATTGCATTTATGGATTTAGAAAGGGCATATGATAGAGTGGATAGTGGAGCAATGTTGCAAGTGTATGGAATAGGTAGTAAGTAAGATGTTGCAAGTGTATGGAATAGGTAGTAAGTTACTAAATGTTGTAAAGAGTTTTTATGAGGATAGTGAGGCTCAGGTTAGGGTGTGTAGGAGAGAGGGAGATTACTTCCCAGTAAAAGTAGGTCTTAGACAGGGATGTGTAATGTCACCATGGTTGTTTAACATATTTATAGATGGGGTTGTAAAAGAAGTAAATGCTAGGGTGTTGGGGAGAGGGGTGGAATTAAATTATAGGGAATCAAATACAAAATGGGAGTTTACACAGTTACTTTTTGCCGATGATACTGTGCTTTTGGGGGATTTCTGAAGAAAAGTTGCTAAGGTTAGTGGATGAGTTTGGGAGAGTGTGTAAAGGTAGAAAGTTGAAAGTGAACATAGATAAGAGTAAGGTGATGAGGGTATCAAACAGTTTAGATAAAGAAAAATTGGATATCACATTGGAGGGAAGGAGTATCGAAGAAGTGAATGTTTTCAGATATTTGGGAGTTGACTTGTCAGTGGATGGGTTTATGAAGGATGAGATTAACCATAGAATTGATGAAGGAAAAAAGGTGAGTGGTGCGTTGAGGTATCTGTAGAGACATAGAACGTTATCCATGGAGGCAAATAAGGGAATGTACGAGAGTATAGTGATACCAACACTCTTATATGGGCGTGAAGCATGGGTTGAAAATGCTGCAGCGAGGAGATGACTGGAGGCAGTGGAGATGTCGTGTCTAAGGGCAATGTGTGGTGTAAACATTATGCAGAGAAATCGTAGTGTGGAAATTAGGAGGAGGTGTGGAGTTACTAAAAGTATTAGTCAGAGGGCTGAAGAGGGGCTGTTGAGGTGGTTTGGTCATTTAGAGAGAATGGATCAAAGTAGAATGACTTAGAGAGTGTATAAATCTGTAGGGGAAGGAAGGAGGGTTAGGGATCGTCTCCGAAAAGGTTGGAGGGAGGGGGTAAAGGAGGTTTTGTGGGTGAGGGGCTTGAACTTCAGCAAGCGTGTGTGAGGGCGTTAGGTAGAAGTGAATGGAGATGGGAGACGAATGGTTTTTGGGACCTGACGAGCTGTTGGAGTGTGAGCAGGGTAATATTTTGTGAAGGGATTCAGGGAAACTGTTTAGCCAGACTTGAGTCCTGGAAATGTGAAGTACAATGCTGTGCATTTTAAAGGAGGAGTTTGGGATATTGGCAATTTGGAGGGATGTCTTAACTGTCATATCTGAGTGCCTCTTCAAAGACAGTGATTATGTATGAGTGATGGTGAAAGTGTTGAATGATGATGAAAGTTTTTTCTTTCTTTTTGGGTTACCCTGCCTCAATGGGAAACGGCCTACGTGTTAAAAAAAGAATAAAGAAGAAAAAAAGAAGATACAAGAAAACAGATTGAGATGGTTTTTGAGAACTAACAATTTGGGAACACGAAGTCACACTAACTCATATTTTTTTTTAATTTTACCATTTTACTTCATAAAAAGCTAAAAGTATGAAATTAGCTTAATTATAATTGATAATATTATGCAGAATGATTTAAAAATGAATAATATATTTTACAAGAGAATCGTGAAGTATAATTGTTGTACTCCTAGTCCACAGCGCAAGTCTTCACCTTCAAGGCACTTTAGAGGAGAGTTGTAAGTGTACACCATAGTCAGTAGTTATAATGTTGTTAGTGCATTTCTTCAGCAGAGTACATGGGCTTGTAAGGATTTTTGTAATTTGTTCCACAAAAAATTTTGTGATTTTCCTGGTTTTGATCAAAGTTTGGTGCTGTATCACAATATTTTATTGATAGTTTTTTATATGGTTTTATATTTGAAATGCAGTCTGCCTTTGATTTTTTTCAGAGCATTATGGACTTGCCTGATATTTCTTTCCCTCTTTATGAATAAAACTTTATTTTATAAACACTACCATAACACAGAGACACATGTGTAAACCCAAATGAACAGACTAATTGTATCAGACTGTAGACATTAGTCAAAAATTTTATTTTACTGTTTCAGTGTTTTACCCTCAAGGAAATCTCTAGACCTTTCACTCCCAGTAATTGACAGATATCTGATTTGTTGATTAATGAAATTCTTATTTTGGCATGACCTTATCCTAATAATGAAAATTTATACAGAATTTAGTTTATTTAAGATAAGCTGATATTTGACCCCTCCCCCTTATGATATACTGTAGCCTGCTGCATAATGTAATGTTTTCTGAGACAAGAGCTTTCATAAATAAAATTCACCTTTCAATTTAATCTAAAGGTTGATGCACTCAGTAACATTGTGACTAAATTGAGAAGATGGACTTGTAGGGGATTTAGTGGCAACATGAGCTGTCATTTTTCCTTGACAGTTAAAGAGATTTTTAAATAAGTTATTATATGACAAAGGAAGTTCTGAAGATAAACAGTTGTTCTCATATTTACTGTAAATTTATGTAGTAATAGGCAGGATGCATTCCAGGCCACTTCTCTGATAGTATTATTCTATTTTTATCTAATTAAATTACATTTTCTTCTCATTTTTCAGTTTTAATGATATAGGTTTAAAAAAAAAAATTAATAAAAGGGAGGAAAGTTGAGTATGAGTATCTTTTGCCACTGAAAGTTCATATTTATGATGAAAAATTAATTTTCCTTATATGCTTAAAGCACAATTTTGCAAAAAAAAAATTTGAATAGCTCACACTGTTCTACAATTCCTCTGATGCCATGAGACATCAGCTATGACCTAGATTGTGCTGTCATCTCTTGACAAGAGATTTAAATGTCCCAGTGTAAATACTGTCAGCTATTGTCACCCATAGCTTCCACATAAACATTCAGCAAAATCTTGATTTAACATAATAATAATAATAATAATAATAATAATTTTTATTTCTATGCATGTTACAAGTGTACAATGTTATTGGTAGTTACAATTATAAAACAATTATAAAACTGTAATGCAAGGAGAGCCACTGGCATGCCATGGCATTAGGGGCAGTTTATTCTAGAGACTTATTCACTAAGTACTTAATGCTAAAGAAATTGATTGAGTTTATTCTAGTTCTGTATTATTTAAATTATTATAAGGTTATACATACTATTAAAAGACAATACAAGAGAAATTGGTTGAGTTTAATCTAGTTGTATAATTTATTTCAAGTTACAGTATGTTGATGCTATACTAGTATAATAACAATACTAGAAATTGTTTTTAGAGTTTCTTCTAGATATATATTATATTTCAAATTAAGAAAATGATGATACTATAAGATTTTAAATGACAATATGATGATATGAAATTGCAACAAGTGTTAAGGAGGATGAACATATCAAATTGAGATCATCTTAAGTAAAATAATATTGGGTTTGGAAGTTTGTTACAGTATGAGTATTTAGTATAGGGTGAGTAGGTGATTTTTGAGAAGAGTCTTGAATTGATTTTCTGACAAGGTTAACTTGATATTTACTGGTAATGAATTCCAGATTCTGGGGCCCTTTATGTGCATAGAATTTTTACATTGGTTAGTATGGACTCGGGGTATGTCAAATAGTGATCTGTGTCTTGTGTCATGTTCGTGGGACCTATTAAAGTTGTTGAGGAGAATTCTGAGCGCAGGGTTGATATTAGCATGTAGAGTTTTATGTATGTAGAAGGCACATGAATAGGTATGAATATTTTTTATGGTGAGTAGTTTTAAGGTTCTGAATATAGGTGGAGTATGCTGTCTAGAGTGGGAATTTGTTATCATCCTGACTGCAGCCTTTTGCTGGGTTATGAGTGGTCTAAGGTGATTTAATGTTGTTGAGCCCCATGCACAGATTCCATAGGTGAGATAAGGGTAGATAAGAGAATGATATAGTGCAATGAGAGCTGGTTGAGGCACATAATAGCGTATCTTAGATAATATACCTACTGTCCTTGAGATTTTCTTGGAAATTTGTTGTATGTGTGTTTGGAATTTAAGACTACTGTCAAGGTGGATTCCTAGGAATTTTCCCTCTGTGAGCCTTGTGATGGGTGAACCATTTAGTGTTATGTTAAGTGGAACATTTGCAGCTTTGTTTCCAAACTGAATGTAGTAGGTCTTGTCCGTATTGAGAGTAAGCTTATTTGTCATCATCCACGTTGATATTTTCTGTAATTCGGCATTAACTGTGTTGGCTAGTACGACTGGATTTGGGTGAGAGAAGACATATGTTGTGTCATCTGCAAACAAAATGGGTTTGAGTAGTTGTGATGCATTCGGTAGGTCATTTATGTAAATGAGGAATAGGAGTGGCCCCAGGACACTACCTTGAGGGACACCGACTATAATTTGTTGTGTGGAAGAGTTCTCTCCATTTGTGTTCACGTACTGACTTCTGTTGCTAAGGTACGACTTTAGGTAGTTAAGGGGGTGCCCCCTAATACCATAGTGCGCTAATTTTGTGAGTAATAAATCATGGTCGACTGTATCAAATGCTTTGCGTAGGTCTATGAAGATTCCCAGCGGAACTTCTTTCTTCTCAAGTGCGGTGTATATTAACTCTAACATGTGTGTTATAGCATCGTTTGTGCTCTTGTTGGTCCTGAATCCAAATTGACAGGGGTTTAGTACATTGTGTGAGACGAGGTAGGAATAGATCTGTTTATGAATTAATTTTTCGAAGATTTTAGAAAGCAGTGGTAAATTTGAGATTGGTCTATAATTGTTCAAGTCAGTTTGGTCACCTCCTTTGTGGATCGGGGTGACCCTAGCTATTTTGAGAATTGATGGGAAGGTTGAAGATTCAATGGATTTATTGAATAATGCTGCTATAATTGGTGACAGTACATGTGTAGCTTTTTGTACATAAAGGGTGGTAAGCTGTTTATGTCTCCTGCTTTGTTTTTAAGGGTGTTGATTATGAGTGAGACTTCAATTGAGTTGGTAGGAGCTAGGAATAGTGTATCTGGGTAGGTGTTGGTGAGGTAGTCTGTTGGACGAGTGTTCGAGCTTGGGATCCTACTCGCTAGATTCTTTCCTATGGTGGAGAAGAAAACATTAAGTCTGTTTGCTGTCTCAGTTGGTGAGAGTAGGGGTTCGTCTGTTTTTGATAATTTGATGGTATTGTTCGTGGATATCTTTTTATTTCCTAGAATTGTAGATAGGGTTTTCCAGGTCTTTTCATATCACCTTTTACGGTCTGGAGTCTGTTCTCATAATACAATTTTTGGACCTTCTTATCAGGCTAGTAAGGATTGATGAGTAGCGTTTGGATTGTTCTCTGGTTATTAGACGCCTTCTATATTGTTTTTCATATTGGTGCCTCTTATTTATGGATTTAAGGATGCTGGGTGTTAGCCAGGGATTGTTAAGTCTCTTAGCTGTGATCTGTTTAGTTTTTCGGGCAATGTCTGTTATAGAGGTTATGTGTTTTTTTAAGAAAGTTCTTGATGCATTCATTAGTATCTGAATGTGTTTCCAATTCATTAAGCCAGTCAATGTTCGTCATAGCTGATATAAAATTATTAACAACAGACTCATTATGTAGTCTGAAGGTAACTTTTGCAATTTCTTGGGGCAGAATGCCTAGGTTAGTTATGAGAAAGGTAGGGTAGTGGTCTGTGGTGTTTTCTGTGATTATGCCTGATTTTAGAGGAGATATTGTGTTAGTCCAGATGTGGTTTAGTAACGAGGTACTATTATCGGAGATTCTTGTAGGTTTTGATATTGTTGGTAGTAATAAGCAGTTGCTCATAGTGTTTGTGAATTCCCTTTTTTAACGGATTTTGGATTTCACAGAAAAATAAAATCTCTTAGTTGGACAGTATCCAGTAGCAACAGACAAGGTCTTTTATATCTGTGCTTTGTCTGTTATTGTAACAGTCTGATAGTAATCTGATTACTTTTCATATTGTTTGGACCAGTTCCACTGTATCTGACATAGTTAACATGTCTGGTACTGTTTGGAAAAATAAGACAAAAGTCTCATATCCAAACTTGTGCAGTACTGCCCAGAATAGCCAGAATTAGGACATGTCCAGTGGTTGCTTCCCTGCAAGATGCAAGCATTTCTGTCTCAGCCAGTGGTTCCCATATAAGACATGGAGTTCATTATGGAAAGTTTGTGTCATGGGCCAGGTCCAACTGCTTGAACTAATGTACTTTTCCCAAGTGGATTGGGCATTACATCAATCCTCTGCTTTTCACAGAGACCTGTATTTTGTCCTCCAGTGATGGTTGGTTGTGGCCAACCTTTGGCACTTGGTACCCATTACCTCTCCTCCTTTGCAGTGTCCCTAATGATTGACACTTCTACCTGCAGCTAGGGAGCTGCTCTTGACATGTTCTCACAACTCTCTGGGCCTTGGTGCCCTCATCATCTTCAGTTTTTAGTAAACTAGAAGGATGTCAAGGCTATCCATATTACAGTAAGGCAATGGGGGCACTTTTTGGGGGATGCAACCTTGTTTTTTTTTTTCTGACAGTCATATGGCCCTGGCTCAGCTTCACCACCCTGGCTTGAGAACCTCTGTTGTCTCCTCTCTTCATCTCCTTTTTTTCCCTCACGCTTGCCTTGGTGCCACAATTTCCTGGAGGAACTCATATTGCCTTCTAGGGTCACACATGTAGGAACTTCATCTGAAGGTCTTCCAGTATCTGGTGGTGTACTGGATGTGGACTTGCCTCCTACTCTGCTTAAAGATATCATCTCTTGCCTTGCTGGGTTGTGCATTCTGTGTGTTCTCATTCCTTCTGGGTTTTTTTCAGCCTTGGTTCCCAGCCTTGTGAACCTTCACATGTAATGTGCTTCATCTGCAACACAACTGGGGATGTCCTTAAAGGATGGACTGATGGTGGCTCTGGTTCCCTTGTCTTCTGCATTACTTCCTTATACCCCAACACTTGGGTTGTTATGAGGCCCTATCCATCCTTTGCCTTGTGTGAGGTTCTTCCATCCACCTATACAGCCTTGGTCAGATATAGTTCCTTGGTCATAGTGATTTATTCCACATATTAGGACCCTTCCCTGTCCTTCCTAACAGTTCTACCAGGTATGTGTGGGAGCTTACCACCAGGGATGTTTTCTAGCTTCTTTCCTGATAGCACCCTCCCAGGACTTTCACAAATATGTATCAGTAATCCTGGGCCGCCACACAGTTCTCTAGGTCTCATAGGTGCCACCATATTTAAGGGTGTTAAAGTAACAGTTAGCTAATGAAGTATTTTATATTCATTGTCACATACCTTCACTCTTACAAGCAGTAAGTTATACAGGATACAAAGGTATATGATATTGACATGTAGTGGAAAAATACAAAATGCAATCACAGGACATGTTTACTGGAAACATTTCATTCATGGGGACCTTGGTGATTCCATTTGGAGTGACCAAGGTTCCAGGACCGAAATGTTTCTGATAAACATATCTTAAGTGACTGCATTTTGTGTCTTTTTCCTGTAACTTATATTATGTAAGCCCATGAATTAGTATTTTTCTCCTGTGTTGTGGGATAGCTTCTACAGGTGAGCAGGTTTGTGTTTCAGCATGTCACTTGGTGTGGTTCTTGTGTTTGCATGCAGTGGCAGAGTCTTCTTGCCTTGCAGGATGCCATTACTTTGATTTAACGCATTCTGGTATAGGCTTAACTCAGGGTTGAGTACAGCGATCCTCTTATCCATCATTGCACCATGATAATTAGGTATTAGATGAAATCACCCATCACTATTCCAAGGCCCTTGTCTCCAGGATTTACCTGCTTTGATTCCACCTCCAGTCAACAGCAACTCTTTTCATCTTGGGTACTAAAGGAAGGATTTAAGCTTGTCCCTCCAGGGTCTCACAGCAGAACCTGCATTTTGACATCATCCCATGTTATTGATCCTAGAGATACCATGATTTTCAAAGTTCCTCTAGATATTGTGGTTTTGGTGCATTCTAGGAGCCTCAGGTGATACTGATCATTCTAAGTGTACAATAACCAGTGATCAACACACATTTGTCTCTTTTGAGATATGATAGAAGAAATGCCGAGATTTATTTGGGACCTAGGGATAACTTGCCTGATTGCACAGTGCTCTAAACGTAATGCGTTAGGTTAATGACTGACTTATCCCTCAAGGAATAAGATACTGGTGAGGGGGTTTTTGATCCAAGAAACTGGACTTATGCTTCCCTTCTTTGGATCAAGCCTGATTGCCTCCCCAAGTGATGTATAACCCCCACTGATTAAAATAAAAATTATTTAGCTATGATTAAGTAAGTAAGTTTATTCAGGTATACACAAATACATTTACATACATTATCATACATAGCAGCATATGTGTAGAGAACCTAGGATAACCCAAAAAAGTCAGACAGAGTGACTTATTTCCATTGGGGTCCTTTTTATACTTAATTTTTACATTGTAGGATATATATGTTATTATATTATAAAGGATATATGTATACTAGGAATAAGATAAAAAGAGTTATTTACATATACATGTGATCCCTCTCACTACCGTCCCATCGCTCTTACCAGTGCAGTTTGCAAGGTGATGGAACGTCTAGTTAATAGACGTTTGATGTGGTATTTAGAGACTCACAGTAGTCTCTCCCCTAGTCAGTATGGCTTCCGTAAGGGCCGTTCTGCCATTGACCCCTTGCTGCGCTTGGATACGTATATTCGTAATGCCTTTGCGAATAACCATTCGGTTATCGCTATCTTTTTCGACCTTGAGAAGGCTTATGATACAACTTGGAGATATAATATCTTGGCCCAGGCCCACTCCTTAGGCCTCCGAGGCAACCTACCATTCTTTCTTAAGGCTTTCTTAACTGACAGACATTTCCGGGTCCGGGTTAGTAATGAACTCTCCCGGAATTTGTCCAAGCTGAAGGTGTCCCCAGGGATGTGTTCTGAGCACAACACTTTTTCTGCTTGCTATAAATAATCTGGCATCTGTTCTCCCATCCAATATTTGGTCATCGCTCTATGTGGATGACTTTGCTATAGCTTGTGCAGGTGCTGACTGTCACCTCATTGCAGTTTCCTCCAGCATGCCATCAACCGGGTTTCTGATTGGGCCACCACTCACGGGTTTAAATTTTCTAGTGGCAAAACTCATCAAATTACGTTCACTAGACGTTCAGTGGTCTCAGATCATCCATTGTACCTATACGGCTCACGTATCCCAGAACGTGATACAGTCAGGTTTCTCGGCCTCCTGTTTGACCGCAGATTGTCCTGGAAACCTCACATTACCTCTCTGAAGGCGACTTGTCATAGCCGGCTGAACCTCCTTAAAACCCTCGCACATCTTTCATGGGGGCTGATCGTAGAACTCTCCTTCGTCTACATTCGGCCCTAATTCTATCGAAACTCGATTATGGTGACCAGATATATTCGGCAGCCTCTCCTGCCACTCTTTCCAGCCTTAATCCCATCCATCACCAGGGATTACGCTTATGCCTTGGTGCTTTTCGTTCTTCCCGGTTGAGAGCCTCTATGTAGAGCGAACATTCCATCCTTGTCCGATCGTCGCGATGCACATTGCATTCGCTATTATGTTCGCTCTCATGACCTCCGCAATCCTTCCATGTATAGGATTGTCACAGATGTTAGTAGACGCTCGTTATTTGTTCGTCGCCCGTTTACTTCGTCCCTTTTCTCTTCGTCTGCATTCACTCTTGTCTTCCCTTCAGCTTCCGCCTTTATATGTTCATGTGGCTTCACCCTTTCCTCTACCCCTTGGGAAGTTCCTGCTGTCCGTGTCTGTTCTATTCCTCTACCTTGCGCGAAGCCCAACTGCCTACGGCGGCTTCTCGCTCTTTCTTTCTAGACCATTTCCGTTCTCATTCCCATGCCATCGCAGTATACACCGATGGTTCAAAGTCATCTGACGGCGTCGGATTCGCAGCAGTGTTTCCGGACAGCGTCGTACGAGGGCATCTATTACCCTCGGCTAGCATATTTACGGCTGAATTGTATGCCATTCTTGTGGCACTTATCCGTATTGCATCTATGCCTGTATCACCATTTGTGGTCGTTTCAGACTCCCTTAGTGCTTTACAGGCTATCCGTAAAATTGATACACCTCACCCCCTAGTTCTTCGTATCCACCTTTGGTTACGCCGTATCTTTAGCAAGCATAAAGATATTGTCTTTTGTTGGGTCCCTGGTCATGTTGACGTACAGGGCAATGAACAGGCAGACACTGCTGCGCGGTCAGCAGTACATGACCTTCCAGTTTCATATAGAGGTGTTCCTTTCACGGACTATTTTGCGGTCATTGCTACCCACCTTCGCACCCGTTGGCAACAACGCTGGTCTGACCTGCTGAATAACAAACTTCATTCTATTAAACCGGTTATAGGTTTCTGGCCTTCTTCTTGTCACCAATGTCGAGGTTGGGAGACTACACTCTCCCGTCTTCGCATCGGCCACACTCGTCTTACTCACGGGTATCTCATGGAGAGGCTCCCTGCCCCTCTCTGTGAGCATTGTCAGGTTCCAGTGTCTGTTCGACATATCCTGTTGGACTGCCCACTCTATCAACGAGCACGCAGAATTTACCTCCAACGACGTCTTCGCTCTGCGGCCCTTTCTTTACCTTCCCTTTTTGCAGATGGACCCTCCTTTAATCCTGACTCTCTCATTGACTTTTTGACAGAAACTGACTTACTACACAAACTCTGAAAATTATACCTCTAGCACCTCCCTCAGTCCCTTCTACCTCGATCTCTTGCTACCCTCCACCCCTGCACTATCCACCGTCATCTTGCACTCCATACCCTACTAATCGTCCATCTCCCTCTTACAACCCACTCTCCCTGCATCCTACAATAACCTGCAGCGCTGTATAACCCCTGTGGTTTAGCGCTTCTATTTGATTATAATAATAATAATAATAATACATATACATGTGTGTTAGCTAAAAAAATAAAAAATCATTCTTCTCCCTTTCTGTCGCTACATTCATTAGGTACCTTTTGGTTCTCTTCTTGAACTGGCTCATGCTATGACTGGCTTTGACATGTGCAGGCAGTCTGTTCCATTCCTTTATTGCTGTACAATAAAAGGTGTTTGAAGCCTGGCCACTGACTGTGGGAACTACAAAGTTGTGCTCTCTTCCCCTAGTACTATGACTGCTTTGGTTCCCAGCCTTGACAAAATTGGCAGCAAGATATTCTGGACACAATTTTATAAACTTGATTTAATTTAAGTTGTTTTACTCTGTCTTCAATATTCAGCATATCCAATTGTTGTAATTCATCCTGGCCTACATGCTCTCTTGGACCCAGGTCCAGGATGAATCTTACCATTTTGTTCTGGGTGATTTGCAGCTTATCTTCCAGTTTTTTTGTCAAGGCAGAGTACCATGAAAATGGTTAAATTAATTTTAATCTTGCGTGATTTTTTCTGGGGTTATGAATAAGTAGAGTATTGACTATCAACATAGTTTTATTGTTACTGTATAATCTCTTTTCACATATTGAACTATGTACGTAATTTAAATACAGTGAACCCCCGGTGTTCGTCCTGCTCAAAACACGCCCTTTTATGTAAGTTTTTTTTTTTAAATGCTTTTATAAGTGTAGTTTTGGGGGTCTAAAAGGACTAGTCTACTTTACATTATTTCTTAAGGGAATAAATTCGGTTGGTAATGGCACTTGAACAGTATTCTCTTACGAAAAATGGACGAACACCGGGGGTCCACTGTATGTATGTGCTGTAGTATTATTATAAATAAAATAGTAGATTGTTTTACAATACGTACCATGAAAATGTAGTAACCAAAATAATTAACCTTTATATTGGGTATGGATGGTAGCCCTGACTGCTTTGTTATGGAGATTTGTTTTTTTTATACTTTTTTGTAGGATGTAGATTGTAGAGCATGCAAAATAATATCAAAAACAGGAAAATTAGTAAAAGAATAAAAATCACATTATGGTACTTAGTGAAACAGACTGATGCAATGTTTCATAACAGCAAAATATATCTTCTTTTCTTTTAACGTACCGGCCATATCCCACCGAGGTGGGGTGGCCCAAAAGGAAAAACAAAAGTTTCTCCTTTGAAATTTAGTAATATACAGTATACAGGAGAAGGGGTTACTAGCCCCTTGTTCCTGGTATTTTAGTCACCTCTTATGACATGCATGGCTTACTGAGGAAGAATACCAAAATACATATTACAGTATTTTACAATATACAGTGGACCCCTGGTTTACGTAATTAATTCATTCCAGAATGCTGTTCAAGTGCCGTTACCAAACAAATTTGTTCTCATAAGGAATAATGTAAATTAGATTAGTCCTTTTAGACCCCCAAAAATACACTTACAAATGCACTTACAAAAATACACTTACATAATTGTTCGAGTTTGGAGCAGTACATAAACCAGGGGTCCACTGTACTTATTAATGACAAATACCTCACCATCTCTACCTATCAACAAATGGGTATCATAGGGTAGCATCCTAGGCCCTCTTTTATTTTTCATCTACATCATTGACCTTCTTAATCCATCCCATGGAACTTTAAACTGCTTTTGTTTGCAGATGACACATATTTTGTCTTCTCATATTTAGACCTTGTCCTCAAGAACATTGTTAATGATAACCTCATAAAAATATCTTCTAGATGACAACCAACAAACACACACTCAGTATTGCTAAGAATGATTTACTTGATCATATGGATAAATAATACATGCATGGAAAAACAAAATGAAGGTAAATTCTTTGGTATACACATTGACAGCAAACTAGAATTTAACATTCACATACAAAACATATCTGAGAAAATTTCTAAAACAGTTGGTAATCTTTCAAAAAGTGTTACAATGCACATTACCAAACAACCTTACATACTTACTCTGTATTACAGTCTATCCTTACCTCACATGGTATATGTGCTTTTGAGCTTTTCAACAGCAAATCACCTAAAACCCATTGTAATGAGACAAAAATGTGTTATTAAAATGATGAGTGATAATTTTCTATACTGAAGCAGGGTCAACAGGTATGAGATAAAGAATATTAAAGAAAAATTTAGGAATATCTAGAAATACTTGAGAATAACTAAAAATACTAAGGAATATTCAAATACTCAGGAATCCATAAACCCACACTTGATAATTTTCTACAGTGAAACAGGGTCAACATGTACAAAGTAAGGAATATTCAGGATAATTTTCTATAGTGAAATAGGGTGCCAACCAGCACATATTCCATGGGGCTCCTGGAACATTCTGGAAGCTAATGGTACTTCAGTAGGAGATGACAATAAGTAATATACATTTCTTTCTTTTGTTTCACAATGTTACTGTCTAGTTCACGTGGTTAATGGGCAGTCTATCAAGTTTTCATATCTTTCTCTTCTGCTTCCTGCAAACCTTGAAGGGTATCTTGTACCCCCACTTGGGAAGATGCAAGAGCAGTGTGTGGGTGTCATGGTACTGAGCCTCTCTTTCATAGGATGGGCCATGTGCTACCTTAACCTTTGATATACCTTTGATGAATTCCAAGAGTCTTTTACTCCCAGAGCCCAGCCATGAGCCAGGCTAGATACATTCTTACAAAAGAAAACAAACAACTTTATTTCTGTAAAGTAGCATACTGTACAGTATACAATTGGGATAATTGATATGTATAAACTACTTCATAGAAAGCCCCTTGTTATGCAAGGCATTTTGGGTAGCCTTAAAACTATCTTATAATTACCAGACAATGAGACACATACATATAGTACATGAGAATAAGAATGCTTAGTTTATACTATATTGAAGGTATTCAGTAATTAAAAAAAAAAGTTAAAGATAAATTATGGATGAAGCTAGGTACCTGAATTGATTTAAAAAAAAAAAATTCTAGTAATAAATGAGAGTTGGAGGAAGGACAATAGTGGATGAAAGACAGGGTTTCAGGATTTATTTGATACGTTCTGTATTAAACATTAACACTATTTTTTCCCCACAAAATTGTATCCTAACTTTAGGGCTGCCAGATTGCTGCATTATTAAACACACAGTTGTGCTTTCAAAGACCAAAGATTTTTTGACTAAACATAGATATGCTGCATTTGAACTAAGATGCTCACCTGTTATTAATTATCTTACCCAGGGCTTTATTTGAAATTTATTCGACCTGCTATGATTTATGCTCCCTGTTCATACACATTGTATTTGTTTTTCAACACCATAATATAAATACACCATGATCAGTTTAATAGTTAAATAATATGCCACAATGTACTAGCCAAGGTGTTTTGAGATAAGATATGGCAGATAAAATTAGTGTAGGTACTCTTATTTAAAGGTGAATTTTTATTGAGCAGGTTTTGAAAAAGGCAGTTTCTCAAAGAATTTGTTTTGTGCTGTTTTTTAAAGAGTTTGTTGTAATGAATATCACCATCTTGATCTTGAAAGCCTGGATCTGATGGCAAAATGTTAACACTGTACAGAAATACCATTGTTTGGACCAGGCTTTGAAATGTGTGGAGGTGAGGTATTAAATTTTAGGTTGTAAAGGTGAACTGTGTCAATAAAATGACAGCTTATATGTGCCACTGTAAAAAAAAATTCGTATTTTAATTTTAAGATAAATACAGTGGTACCTCGACTTACGATGTTATCATCTTACGTTATATTCGATAACCGATTTTTATAACATAAGAAATTTGAATGCGACATCCGATGATTGATTCGTCTTACGACTTTCGTACCGGACCTGTCCGCTTGGCGCCCAGCTGAGCGCGCACTCCAGGGAGCGTCAGTGTGCTATTGTTTACAAGTGAGAGCGACCACCCACCCACACCCACGCATTCATACCAGTATATTGTCATTATTCCACTGTTTTTAGTGCTTGCAACTGCTAAATAAGCCACCATGGGCCCCAAGAAAGCTCCTAGTGCCAAGCCTGTGGTAAAGAATGTGCAGGGAGTGAAGCATTCATGCAGGGAGTATAGCATTTATGCAGGGAGTGTAGCAGGCATGCAGGGAGTGTAGCAAAGATGCTGAGAGTGTAGCAGGGAGTGTAGCAGGGATGCAGGGAGTGTAGCAAGGATGCAGGGAGTGTAGCAGGGATGCAGGGAGTGTAGCAAGGATGCAGGGAGTGTAGCAAGGATGCAGGGAGTGTAGCAGGGATGCAGGGAGTGTAGCAAGGATGCAGGGAGTGTAGCAAGGATGCAGGGAGTGTAGCAAGGATGCAGGGAGTGTAGCAAGGATGCAGGGAGTGTAGCAAGGATGCAGGGAGTGTAGCATTCATGCAGGGAGTGTAGCATTCATGCAGGGAGTGTAGCATTCATGCAGGGAGTGTAGCATTCATGCAGGGAGTGTAGCATTCATGCAGGGAGTGTAGCATTCATGCAGGGAGTGTAGCATTCATGCAGGGAGTGTAGCATTCATGCAGGGAGTGTAGCATTCATGCAGGGAGTGTAGCATTCATGCAGGGAGTGTAGCATTCAAAGAAAAGGCCAGTAACCCCAGAAAAGAACTTGGTACCTGCAGTGTTAATGGAAGGGATTCCCCTTCCAAACACTAGCATACTACTCCACCTTCTCCCCTCCTCCGTCCTCCACACATCAACAACTCTTCAATAAATGTAAGTGACATGTTATTGTTCAATATTTGCATGTGTATTTAGATATTCTTTATTAAATTGTGCATTATTTAATGTCCAAAAGTTCTAAAAAATATTTTATTTAACTACTTTTGGAAGTCTTGGACGGATTAAATTTATTTCCATTATTTCTTATGGGGAAAATTGATTCGTCTAACGATTGTTTCGTCTTAAGATATGCCCTCTCTGACGGATTAATATCGTAAGTCGAGGTACCACTGTACTCTATTAATATTTTATCATTTCATTTAAAATGATAGGTAGTTATATTTCTAAAACAAAATTTACTATATTTAAATCATGTAATTTTTTTCATGTGTATGTTTCAGTATTATTGATTTTAGTAGACTATTTACTGAATTTAGATGTAATATTTAATATAAATACATTATCTAATATACGTAGTATGTTTAAAATGGATGCATTAGTCAGAATATATACAAATTACTGCATTACTTTTAGCAAAAGGATCTTGTTTATTTTTTGAGCAATGGCATTATTAGTTCTGAAAATGCAAACGTGATGTTTATCATATATTTCAGACAGATTTAAGAAACATGCCAAATTCTCTTACAAAATGGCAGTTTTTGCATTTTTAACTTATGCATTGATCGATATTCTATATTCCTTTGAATAAACATGTTATGCAAATTTTAAAATTTGCACCAAATTTAATTTAACCGTTTAAACTAACCTTGCTAAAATTATTGAAAATTAGTATACTGTAGCTCATTCTTGCATGATATAGGTAAGGTTGGTACCTATATTAAAGTATTTTTCAGCAGTAATATACAGTATTCTAATTTCATGATCTATAAAGAAATTTCTGAGGAGGAATTATAGTACGAACATCAGTCGGAGAAAAGTTCAAATAAGACTTTCAGAAGAAACTGAAAGCAAATACTGGACTATCTTCAGTGGTTTATATTTATTTATTTTCTCAACAGTGACTATAGCCATAGCAAACTAGACTTTGAAGTGTCTGATCTCTTCACGTTTGGCTGTCCTCTTGCTCTGGTGTTAGTCTACAGGAAAATGATTAATACCTCGGACAAAAACTGTAAGTATTGTACCTGGTGTTTTCAGTTTTTATTTTTGGTGCTTGCTGTTAATACTCTTTTGACAGTTGCTTATTGTAACCAACAAGGGAATGTTGGTCAGATATGCAATGATCTCTTACCTTTGTATTCACTGACCTGTGAAAACCTTGAGTGATAACTTGATAGTGAGGGATCCCCAGGCTGTCAGAGTAGTGTATGGTATCTGTAGTGATTAGATGATGGAGAATCAAGCTTCCACTACTCATTGTGCTGAGTGACCCACATGGGTTTACTGCTTCATATGAACAAACGCACGCACACATGCACACACGCACACACACATAGCTTTAAGACGAGGTATGATAACGCTCATGGAGCAGGTAGAGAGGGGACTCAGTAGCGATCAGTGAAGAGGCGGGGCCAGGAGCTGAGTCTCGACCCCTGCAATCACAATTAGGTGAGTGTACACACACACACACACGCACACGATGGGGTGGAAACATTTTAATGTGTTTCCTTACACACACACACACACACATACAACAGGCCTAGTGTCTAATCAACATGTGCCTAGGACAAAATGGTAACTAACACACCAAGTGCTGGACACAATACATGCAACTGAGGAAGAAGTGAAGAGGCTGCTGAGTGAGCCAGATACCTCAAAGGCGATGGGGCCGGATAACATCTCTCCATGGGTCCTGAGAAAGGGAGCAGAGGCGCTATGTGTACCCCTAACAACAATATTCAACACATCTATCGAAACAGGGAGACTGCCTGAGGTATGGAAAACAGCAAATGTAGTCCCAATTTTTAAAAAAGGAGACAGACATGAAGCACTAAACTACAGACCAGTGTCACTGACATGTATAGTATGCAAAGTCATGGAGAAGATTATCAGGAGAAGAGTGGTGGAACACCTAGAAAGGAATGAGTTTATCAACGACGGCCAACACGGTTTCAGGGACGGGAAATCCTGTGTCACAAACCTACTGAAGTTCTATGACAAGGTGATAGCAGTAAGACAAGAGAGAGAGGGGTGGGTAGATTGTATTTTCTTGGACTGTAAGAAGGTGTTTGACACAGTTCCACACAAGAGATTAGTGCAAAAGCTGGAGGACCAGGCAGGGATAACAGGGAAGGCACTCCAATGAATCAGGGAATACCTGTCAGGAAGACAGCAGCGAGTCATGGTACGTGGTGAGGTGTCAGAGTGGGCGCCTGTGATGAGTGGGGTTCCACAGGGGTCAGTCCTAGGACCGGTGCTGTTTCTGATATTTGTGAATGACATGACGGAAGGAATAGACTCCGAAGTGTCCCTGTTTGCAGATGATGAGGAGAATTCAATTGGACGAGGACCAGGCAGAACTACAAAGGGACCTGGACAGGTTGCAAGCCTGGTCCAGCAATTGGCTCCAGGAGTTCAACCTCACCAAGTGCAAATTCATGAAGATTGGGGAAGGGCAAAGAAGACCGCAGACGGAGTACAGTCTAGGGGGCCAGAGACTACAAACCTCACTCAAGTTAAAAGATCTGGGGGTGAGTATAACACCAGGCACATCTCCTGAGGCGCACATCAACCAAATAACTGCTGCAGCATACAGGTGCCTAGCAAACCTACGAACAGCATTCCGACATCTTAATAAGGAATCGTTCAGGACCCTGTACACTGTGTACGTTAGGCCCATATTGGAGTATGCAGCACCAGTTTGGAACCCACACCTAGCCAAGCACGTAAATAAAGTAGAGAAAGTGCACAGGTTTGCAACAAGACTAGTCCCGGAGCTAAGGGGTATGTCCTATGAGGAGAGGTTAAGGGAAATCGACCTGATGACACTGGAGGACAGGAGAGATAGGGGGGACATGATAACGACATATAAAATACTGAGAGGAATTGACAAGGTGGACAGAGACAGAATGTTCCAGAGATGGGACACAGCAACAAGGGGACACAGTTGGAAGTTGAAGACTCAGATGAATCACAGGGATGTTAGGAAGTATTTCTTCAGTCACAGAGTTGTCAGGAAGTGGAATAGTTTGGGAAGCGATGTAGTGGAGGCAGGATCCATTCATATCTTCAAGAAGAGGTATGATAAAGCTCATGGCACAGGGAGAGTGACCCAGTAGCGGCCAGTGAAGAGGCGGGGCCAGGAGCTATGACTCGACCCCTGCAACCACAACTAGGTGAGTACACACACATGCGCACACACGCATATGTGCACATAGGTACATACGTATTCCATACACTTGCAACATCTGCCACATTTCTCATCTATCCACCCTATTACAGTGGACCCCCGAGTAACGAAAAAACTTCATCCCAGAAGCCTGCTCAAGTGCCATTACCGAACGAATTTACTCCCTTAAGGAATAATGTCACGTAGGTTAGTCTATTTCAGACCCCCAAAAATACACTTCCACAAGCACTTACAATATTATACTTACATAATTGTATGATTTCCGGGGTGTTCGTTACTCGGGGGTCCACTGTATATATGCCTTTTCTAAATCCATGACTGTAATGAAAAGTTCCTTACTTTTATCTAAATATTGTTCACTTATATGCTTCAATGTAAACACTTGGTCTACACATCCTCTATCCTTTCTAAAACCTCCTTGTTCATCTGTGATCCTGCTCTCCATCTTAACCTTAATTCTTTCAGTATTAAGTACCATACACTTTACCTGGTATACTCAGCAAACTTATTCCTCTATAATTTTTACACTCTCTTTTCTCCTCCTATCCTTTATACAAAGAAACTATGCATGCTCTCTGCCATTCCCCAATCCCTAGGTACCTTTCCCTCTTTCATATATTTATTGAACAAAAGTACCAACCACTCTAAAACTATATCCCCACCAGCTTTTAACATTTTTGTCATGATCCCATCTGCTTTACCCCCTTTCATTTTACTCACTACCTCACGCACCTCCACCATTCTCACATCTGACTCTTCCTCACTCCTAAAAGAGTTATACCTCTTTGGCCAAATCATGAAATTACTGCCTTCCTTTCTTCATCAACATTTAGCAGCTCCTCAAAATATTCCCACCATCTTCCAAATGTGTACCTCCAATTCCCCATCTACTATCTTCCCTCTTCTGTCTTTTAACTATCAAATTCATTTGTTTCCTAGGCTTTCTCAATCTATTAATCTCACTCCAAAAATTCTTCTTATTCTCAGCAAAATTTGACAGAACCTCACCCAGTCAGTCATTTGCTCTCCTTTCACACTCCCTCACCACTCTCTTAACCTCTCTTTTACTCACCATATACTCCACTCTCCTTATATCACTTCTGCTTTGTAAAAACCTCTCATATTCTAACTTTTTCTCCTTTACCACTCCTTTTATCCCAATTGCTCCTCTTACCTTTCACACCCACCCTCCTATATCCACAGACTGCTGCTGCACATTCTAACAGAGCATTCCTAAATGTATCCCATATTTCTTCAACCTCCTCATTACCTTTACTCTCACTAGCTCATCTTTCTACTAATAGTTGCTTATATCTGATATATCTGTTGCCCCTTTGTAAATATGCACATCCCTAAGGTCTATTTATCAACCTTTTATCCACCAATGCATAGTTCAGCAAACTATTGTCATTATGCCCCATATCATATCTTGTATACTTATATATCCTCTTTTACTTAAAATATGTATTACCTATTACCAATGCTCTTTCTATACTAATTTCAAAGGCCCCCATTATCATTTACCCCTGGCACCCCAAACTTACCTACTATTCCCTCTACAACAGTTGCCCCCACTTCAGCA
Organism: Cherax destructor; assembly: GCA_009830355.1. Classification (NCBI taxonomy): domain Eukaryota; kingdom Metazoa; phylum Arthropoda; class Malacostraca; order Decapoda; family Parastacidae; genus Cherax; species Cherax destructor. Next base: position 63,663 of record WNWK01009243.1, read on the forward strand.
TTTAGATCCCCCACCACAGTTACTCTCTCAATTGGTTCAAAACTTCCTATACACTCAGTATCACCCAAAATTTCTCTCTCTCCTCTATACTCTATTCTCAAGTGCATAAACACTTATTATAACCCACTTTTTGCATCCAACCCTTATTTTAATCCCCATAATTCGTAGTGAGGATATCAGAAGGTGTGGAGTTACAAAAAGTATTATTCAGAGGGCTGAAGAGGTGTTATTAAGGTGGTTTGGTCATTTAGAGAGGATGAAGCAAAATAAAATGACTTAGAGGGTGTATAAATCTGTAGTGGAGGGGAGGAGGGGTAGGGGTCGTCCTAGGAAAGAATGGAGGGAGGGGGTAAAAGAGGTTTTGTGTGCCAGGGGCTTGGACATGCAGCAGGCATGTGTGAGTGTGTTAGAAGTGAATGGAGATGAATGTTTTTTGGAACCTGACAAGCTGTTGGAGTGTGAGCAGGGTAATATTTTGTGAAGGGATTCAGGGAAACTGGTTAACTGGACTTGAGTCCTGGAGGTGGGAAGTACAATGAATGCACTTTAAAGGAGGGGTTTGAGATATTGACTGCTTGGAGTGACATCTAAACTATCTGCAAAGACACTGATTATGTGTGAATGATGGTGAAAGTGTTTTTCATTTTTTTTTTTTTGGTCACCCTGCCTCGGTGGGAGATGGCTGGCATGTTGAAAAAAAAAATCCTAGAAATTATACATTTTATATTCCCTCTTTTCCTGCCATAACTGATAATTGAACATAATTACTACTTTTTCCTTGGCTCTAACTCTCTCGGGTATTCCTAACCTAATTTCATTTATTTCTCCACACTGAAATGCTCCTACCCCCTTCAACTATGTTTCACTAAGAGCCAGGTCATCCAGCTTCTTTTCATTTATACCAGCTTGTCAGTTTTGCACCCTCTATCCGAATTTCATAGAAGAGAGATGAGAAGAGACGAGAAGAGACATGACCATAACACTTGACACAGATCACTCCTCGATGTTCCCCGTGTCCACCTAACACTATGTAAAAACTCAATGCACATAAAAGGCACGAAAATTTGGAATTCATTACCTGTCATTGCCAAAGAAACCCTACCTGTACCCCAATTCAAAACGATGCTAAAAAACCACCTTCTCACCCAAAGCTAATTGCTCCATATCAACCATTCCCAGCAAAGTAGAATAATCACTTAACGTAAAACCTGACTATTAAAGTCAATGTAATGTATGAATGAACGAATGAATGAATGTAAAACCTGTTATGAATAATACTTACTTAGCTAATTATTCCCACAACACTTACATTATAATGACCACATAAACTAACTGCAATGCAATTAATTGTTTTAAATTGTTATCTCACTCAATTAGTTGCATTGCTGCAATAAATTGCTACAATTAATTGATATGTTCAACTTATATTCAAACTTTAAAACTTAGATATGCAACTTTACTTATTTTATAAATTATCAACCATATCTTTTTATTATTTTATTATTATTATTGCTTTAATTTGTTTAATCTGATTTAATTAATTTTATAATGAAGACAAAAGTACAAAACTATGTTCAAATTTCATAGCTTAAATACTCACCTTTACTCATTGTATACTATCTACAAAAATTCTTACAATTTAGTTTTAAGTTAATTTTAAGTCTGCCCAAAATGCCCTGCATACTAGGGGCTTTTGGCATGTACACCTCATGTAATCTCAATAACCAAATGTAATTCTTTGTATCATGTCCAAATAAAAATATTATTATTATTATTATTATTATTTGTTATATTTTTACCTAAGCCTTGCAAAATTAAGAATTATATGTTAACTAAAAATTATACCAAAAAATGGCATTTTATGACTTATTTTATTTTTATTGCAGGTACAATACAACGCCCATCATGTCAACAGGTGTATAACCTTTTTCATCCAACTGATCCTCTAGCTATCCGTGTTGAACCCCTGCTGTCTGCACGGTTTTCACTTCTCACACCTGTAACAATACCTCGATATACAAAATATCCTCTGGGAGATGGTATTCCAACACACTTGTGTAAGTCATCAGTACGTTTTCTTGAAGATGGTAAAGTACAGTGGAACCCCGAGTTTCGGCCGTAATCCGTTCAAGGAGCTAGGCCTAAAGTCGAAGCAGCCGAAAGTTGAAGCAATATTTCCCTTAAGAAATAATGTAAATACAATTAATCCGTTCCAGACACCCAAAAATATTCACAAAAAATAATTTTTTTTAAAGATTAACTATAGTTTTATATACACACACAGGACATATAAATATATATAAAGTAATAAATTTATAATTAAACATTTAACCCTTAAATGGTCCAAACGTATATATACGTTAGTACTGCTACTGCCCCAAACGTATATATACGTTTTATTTTTCCTGCCTACAAATTTGGTACGATTGGCCTGAGATGCCTGGTCAGCATAGAATGGGTCTTAACACTCAGTGTGCGCTATATTAAAAAAATCTGGGACCACTTAGTACCTTGTGGGAGCACCAGTTAAATTGAGGGCCAGCTAGAGCAAACAGTGCGGCAAACACCATAGATTCACTGATGTCTTGTCATATTAACAATCCCCTTTTAAGTGGAAAGTGATGTCGGCAGGCTGGCCGGCCAGCTGGCTGGCTGCCTGCTTGGCCACCTGTCTGGCCAGCAGCTGGTTGGTCAGCTGGGTACCTGATTGGCTGTCTATCTCTGTCTGTCTGTCTGTATCTATCTGTCTCTTTGTCTCTATCTGTCTCTATTTCACAGGAACACATATGTAAATACAATTATACATAGTGTAAATTACCTAGGATAACTAAAAAAATCAAGACAAAGTGATATAATGTGCTTGTGATCTGCGTAATACCAGTTGGTTTATGAGCTACTCTCTGAGACAAGCAGACAGAAAGGAGACAACACACATGCAGACAGAAAGACAGACAGACAGGTTTGTGTAACAAATAAAGGGAAGCAGTGTAAGCTCATCAAATGTCATCACTGTAATTACTGGACTGATTAGAAAAGATAAGACTACCCTCACCCCTCATCAAATGTCACCAGTCATCATTAGTGGAGATCAGATGTGATAAGGCAGCGACACAAATCTTACATAATGCTTCAAAGAACTTTATTATTATTATTATTATTATTATTATTATTATTCACTATCATCATTATTATTATTATTATTATTATTCACTATCATCATTATTATTATTATTATTATTATTATTATTATTATTTTTATTATTATTATTATGCACTATCATTATTATTATTATTTTTATGCACTATCATTATTATTATTATCATTTGAGTACAATTTCAGTACCTAATATTAGTGTCAGAACAAAGATTGGCTATGAAATCACAAGAACTACTATAAATTGTAATTATCAGAACATAAAAATTATATAAAATAATAAAAAAAAGGGAAAAAAAGGTATATCGGCAACAATTCTGCAAGCGGCAGGACTCCTGTTGCTGTCAGGTGAGCATCCAGTGCCAACTTCTCTGCCTCACATCTCGTTAAGTACTGACCCAAATTTTTTTTTATCCTATAACACTTAAAAAAATGTGCTCTTTATTTCTATAAAAAAAAAAAAAAAAATTCAAAATATTCGGGGCACTGGGCGTGCGAACGTATATATATGTTTGGACCGTTTAAGGGTTAAATAAACATTTAAAATAACATTTACTTACCTTTATTGAAGAGACTTGCTGGCATCTGGAAGATAGGGAGGAGGAGAGGGGAAGGGAGCACTCATTGTTTGGAAGTCGAATCCCCCTTCATAAGGACTTTGGGTAACAAGACCCTCTCTGGGGTTACTTCCCTTTGTCTTTTAATGCCACTAGGACCAGCTTGAGAGTCACTAGACCCCTGTTGCACAAAATAACTGTCAAGTGTGCTCTGTTTCTGGCGCCTCTTTAAGATGTCTCTAAAATGGGACATTGTTTTGTCACTGAACATGTTGCAGAGATGGCTTGTTTCAGTTTGCTCATGGTGGTATTTCTCCACGAAACTTTGCAGCTTATTCCACATTCCACACATGTCTTTAAGCACTGAAGAAGGCACCTCCTTCACTCCCTCTTCCTCCTCCTGTGAAGCAAGTTCCTCAACTGTGGTCTGATGCTGTTGCAGAATGAGCTCTTGTATCTCGTCAGTGGTTTGCTCTTCCCTGTGGTCGTCCACCAACTCTTCCACATCCTCTCCACTCACCTCCAACCCCAGGGACTTGCCCAATGCCACAATACCTTCCACAACAGGCAGAGGATCATCAGGGTCAGGGTCAGCCTCAAACCCTTCAAAATCCCTCTGTTGGGCACAATCTTGCCACAATTGTCTCCAAGCAGAGTTCAAAGTCCTGGAAGTCACTCCCTCCCAAGCCTTACCTATAAGGCTTATGCAGTTGTAGATATTGAAGTGATTCCTCCAGAACTCTCTTAGGATCAACTCAGTGTTCGAGGTCACTTCAAAGCACTTTTCAAACACTGCTTTGGTGTACAGTTTTTTGAAGTTACAAATGACCTGCTGGTCCATGGGCTGGATGAGAGGAGTGGTATTAGGAGGCAAGAACTTCACTGTGATGAACCTGAAGTCCCTAGACAAAAAGTCTGCCAAGTTTGGAGGATGAGCAGGAGCATTGTCCAGTACCAGGAGACACTTGAGTGGCAATTTCTTTTCCTGGAGGTATTTTTTCACACTGGAGCCAAATACTTGATGCACCCACTCTATGAAAATTTGCCTTGTGATCCATGCCTTATTGTTAGCCTTCCACATCACACACAATCTATCCTTGATGACATTGTGTTTCTTGAACACTGGGATTTTCAGAGTGATACACCAGTAAAGGCTTCACTTTAAAATCCCCACTAGTGTTAGAACAAAACAAGAGAGTTAACCTGTCTTTCATAGGCTTGTGTCCTGGCAGTCTTTCCTCCTGAGTAATGTAGGTCCTGTTTGGCATTTTCTTCTAAAACAGGCCTGTTTCGTCACGATTAAACACTTGTTGGGGTTCAAATTTTTCGGTGTCTACGTACCCCTTAAATTCAGTTATGAATTTTTCAGCCGCACGTTTGTCTGAACTGGCTGCCTCACCATGCCTTATCACACTGTGTATGCCACTACGCTTCTTAAATCTGTCAAACCAGCCTCTGCTGGCCTTAAACTCACTAACATCAGCACTGGTTCCAGGCATTGTCTTGAGAAGATCTGCGTGTAACTGCCTTGCCTTTTCACATATGATGGCCTCAGAAATACTATCACCTGCTATCTGTTTATTGTTTATCCACACCATCAACAACTTCTCAACCTCTTTCACTGTTTTTGATCTATTTTTGGCTAACATGTCAACACCTTTTGCAACATCAGCTTCCTTGAGTTCTTTTCTCTTTGCCAGGATAGAAGTGATAGTAGATTTGTTTTTACTGTACATCCAGGCAAGCTCCCCCACACGTACGCCACTCTCATATTTTTCAACTATCTCCTTCTTCAGTTCTATGGTGTTCCTCACTTTCTTTACCACAGGGGTGCCACTAGAAAGTTTCTTTGGACCCATGGTGACTTATTTCACAGTCACAATCAATAAACAATCACTAAACACAATGAATTTATTGTGAAATGTTTGGATGAGCGCGCAGGGTAATGTTCACTCAAGGGTAAACAAAGCTAGACTGGCTCACGATGCCTGCACGGCGAGGCGCACAAGCGTGGGCAGGCGGACAAGTCTGGTACGCTGGCTGAAACTCAGGGCAACTGCTGAAAGTCAGGACAAAATTAGGCCGAAAAAAGCGACCGAAACTCGAAGCGGCCGATACTCGGGGTGGCCGAAACTCGGGGTTTCACTGTATTCTCATATATTTGTGTAAGTTATCAATTATATTTGTGTTAGATAGTACAGCATTCCGATATTGTTATTGAAGTCATCAGTACATATTCTCTGTTTGATTGTACATACAGTATTCTAAAATATATATTTTTATCTTATCATTTGAAAGTGTTTATCTTTCTGAGTACAATAAGACCAAGAGCAAAAAAAAATTCAAAATAGTGTTGAAGTTAGCAAAAAATTACTCCATGATTATCATTGTTGTGATTCCAGCAAGCTATACTTTTTATATTTTTAGGTAATTATGCATATTTTTTTCAGTGTCTAACACTAAATTCAATGTTTTTACATAATAAAATATGTTTTTTCTATTGTTTTTTGTGCAGTAAACAGACAGAGAAACACTGCAAAATTTACAAAAATTTGTTATCACTACAAATTATTCACTTTGAACAAAGAAATTCCATGTCTGTTGATTGTTCACATAATCGAAAACCATTTACAGGATCTTTCATTATACAGTGGTACCTCGACTTACGATGGTCCCCAAACTCACCCTTTTATGTAAGTTTATTTTTTTAAACGCTTTTGTAAGTGTAATTTTGGGGATCTAAAAGGACTAGTCTATTTTATATCATTCCTTAAGGGGATAAATTCGTTTGGTAATGGCACTTGAACAGTATTCTGGAATGAAAAAATATCGTAAGTCGAGGTACCACTGTATTACAATTTTTTCAATGTATGATATTGCTCAAAACATGGAGCTAGGCAGAGTGGCACATTGCACACTTGACAATAATATCTTGTACAGTATCTCTACATTATCTTGGTTTTTTGGTACCATGCATGCATAAATAACATCTCTAATGTGCTCTCTTCTTTTCTATAGAAGGAATAGTTGAGGGAAAGTGGGCATCATACAGTAGCTGAAATGGATCACTTTCATCAATATGTCAATGAAATGATGTTATGGTTCCTGGTATGGTTCTATTATCTATCTTATGACAGACAATAGAAACATTCCACTTGGAACAAATTGTAAGCATTTAGCATTGCCACATTTGAGAGATGGAAAAATAATTTCGCATACCACTTGAAACTTTTTGAACACAATCAGTTAACCCAAATTGTATGTCTGCTTTGTTTTGACAGCACAATTGTCATCTCCCACTGAGGTAGGATGACACGAAAAAGAAACACTCACCATCATTCACTATCACTTTCTTGCCAGAGGTGCTCAGATACCACAGTTCAGATTACCCTCCAAACTTCAAATATTCCCACCCCTCCTTCAGAGTGCAGGCACTATACTGCCTACCTCCAGGACTCAAGCCCAGCTAACCAATTTCCCTGAATTCCTTCACAAAATATTACATTGCTCACACTACAACAGCTCATTAAATCCCAAAAAACTATTTGCCTCCACTCCTATCATGCTCACACACACACCTGCCTGATGTCCATGCCCCTCATACACAAAATCTCCTTTACCCCCTCTCTCTCTAATCTTTCCTAAAGCAACCCCTACCCTGCCTTCCCTCCACTACAGATTTATACACCCTCCAAGTAATCCTATTTTGCTCCATCTTCTCTAAATGTCCAAACCACCTCAATAAACCCTCCTCAGCCCTCTGGAAAATACTTTTAGTAACCCTACACCTCCTAATCTCCAAGCTATGCATAATATTTACACCACACATTGCTCTCAGACACGACATTTCCAGTGCCTCCAGCCTCCTTCTGACTTCAACATATGCCTTTTCTAAATCCATGAAAGCAACGAAGACTTCCGTACATTTATCCAAATATTGTTCACTTACATGCTTCAATTTAAACACTTGGTCTACACATCCCCTACCCTCCTAAAGCTTCCTTCTTCATCTGTAATCCTGCTTTCCATCCTATCCTAAATTCTTACAATAGTAACTCTATCATATTAGTATTTGAAAAAAAATATTGTCTTGATTACAGTGGAATGCATTCAGTCCAATGGAGGCATATTTATGGACATTAGTGGCACTATAGGATCTCCATCATTGGCAGGACATACCCGTCGTATGTCTGATGCCTCAATTCTGTCTACTGTGTCAGGGATGGCAGATACTGTCCCAATTGCTACAATAAATGCCTGTAAGTTAAAATAAATAAATATTGTATTATTAAATATACAAGTAAGATTGTAAATTTATATATCTTGACCTAATGTTTGTTACTCGTCATTACATTAGAAAATATTCTCAATGATCAGAAAATTCAATAATGAATTAGATTTTTTCAATGATATTGCTGAAGATGTCTGGTCTCTAACAGCCATGTTAAAGTAATATTGATTACCACTCACATAATTTGAATTTATTAACTCATGTTGCAAATTGTTGGAATTAAGGGAAACTTGAGTCACCTGTATAAATTGCTTCATGGTATGTTCATCAGCCTTTCTTCTTTTTTTTTCTTATTTTTCATAGATCTGTATTACTAATTATTTATGAATGGAGGAGTGAGCCTATATCACTCTTAGCACTGAATAACTCACTCAGGTTCAACACTTTACAAAACGCATACTTATTACTGTATTGTGAGTTAAATATGAATGCCATTTATACAGTTAATGTTCTTCATCTCTTTTTTTTTCTTTTTCACAGTGAGTCAGCGATGGTGGGGAAATAAACGATTAGATTACGCACTTTATTGCCCAGAAGGGCTGGCAAATTTCCCAACAAACTCTTTGCCACATCTGTTCCATGCTTCATACTGGGAGTCCTCAGATGTAATTGCCTTTATATTAAGACAGGTGAGACTAATATACTGGCATATGCAGTTATCAAAATATTGTTTTTCATTACACGTAATTGTTTGTTTGGCAAATAGCTTTGATTTCTCACAAGGTTTCTTGTGGTGCCCTATTATGGGAGATTGGCTCATATCCCCTAAAGTGTAAATTAATCATAAGATTTCATTTAAAATGTTCTCAAAGACTTTACCAAACCCAAATCTTTTCCTTTTGGGTAGTTCTTCCTTATGATTGTCATAAGGAAGAACAAATTTTATCATGCAGATATAATTTTGGAGGGCCTGTAGAGGAAGTGGATTTATTTAGGTGTTTGGGAGCGGACATGTCAGAAGATTGACCTATGAAAGACAAGGTGAATCATAGAATAGATGAGGGAAGGAAACAGTAGGTGGTGTGTTGAGGCATCTGAGGAAAATTTATATATGGAGGCAAAAAAAAAAAAAGAAAAGAAAAAAAAAAGGATTTTTTTTTTTTTTTTTCAACATGTCAGCCGTCTCCCACCGAGGCAGGGTGACCCAAAAAGAAAGAAAATCCCCAAAAAGAAAATACTTTCATCATCATTCAACACTTTCACCACACTCATATATAATCACTGTCTTTGCAGAGGCGCTCAGATACGACAGCTGAGAATAGTCCATCCCAGCTGTCACTATTCCAGACCCCTCCTTTAAAGTGCAGGCATTGTACTTCCCATTTCCAGGACTCAAGTCCAACTAAATCAATTAACTGGTTTTCCTGAATACCTTCACAAAATGTTACCCTGCTCACACTCCAACAGATCGTCATGTCCCAAAAACCATTCATCTCCATTCACTCCTATCTAACACGCTCACACATGCTTGCTGGAAGTCCAAGCCCCTCGCCGACAAAACCTCCTTTACCCCCTCCCTCCAACCTTTTCTAGGACGACCCCTACCCCGCCTTCCTTCCCTACAGATTTATACGCTCTCCAAGTCATTCTACTTTGATCCATTCTCTCTAAATGACCAAACCACCTCAACAACCCCTCTTCAGCCCTCTGACAAATACTTTTAGTAACTCCACACCTTCTCCTAATTTCCACATTCCAAATTTTCTGCAAAATATTTACACCACACATTGTCCTTAGACAGGACATCTCCACTGCCTCCAGCCTCCTCCTCGCTGCAGCATTTGCAACCCATGCTTCACACCCATATAAGAGTGTTGGTACCACTATACTTTCGTACATTCCCTTCTTTGCCTCCATGGATAACGTTTTTTGTCTCCACAGATACCTCAACTCACCACTCACCTTTTTTCCTTCATCAATTCTATGGTTAACCTCATCCTTCATAAACCCATCCGCTGACACGTCAACTCCCAAATATCTGAAAACATTTACTTCTTCCATAATCCCTCTCTCAAATGTGATATCCAATTTTTCTTTATTTAAATCGTTTGATACCCTCATCACCTTACTCTTATCTATGTTCACTTTCAACTTTCTACCTTTACACACACTCCCAAACTCGTCCACTAACCTTTGCAACTTTTCTTTAGAATCTCCCATAAGCACAGTATCATCAGCAAAAAGTAACTGTGCCAACTCCCATTTTGCATTTAATTCTCCATAATTTAATCCCACCCCTCTCCCCAACACCCTAGCATTTACTTCTTTTACATCCCCATCTCTAAATATATTAAACAACCATGGTGACATTACACATCCCTGTCTAAGACCTACTTTTACCGGGAAGTAATCTCCCTCTCTCCTACACACCCTAACCTGAGCCTCACTATCCTCATAAAAACTCTTTACAGCCTTCAGTAACTTACTACCTATTCCATACACTTGCAACATTTGCCACATTGCTCCCCTATCCACTCTATCATATGCCTTTTCTAAATCCATAAATGCAATGAAAACTTCTCTACCTTTATCTAAATACTGTTCACATATATGCTTCACTGTAAACACTTGATCTACACATCCCCTACCCACTCTAAAGCCTCCTTGCTCATCTGCAATCCTACTCTCTGTCTTACCTCTAATTCTTTCAATAATAACTCTGCCATACACTTTACCTGGTATACTCAGTAAACTTATTTCCCTATAATTCTTACTCTCAATTATCCCCCTTCCCTTTATATAAAGGAACTATACATGCTCTCTGCCAATCCCTAGGTACCTTCCCCTCTTTCATACATTTTTTTTTTTTTTTTTTTCAACAAGTCGGCCGTCTCCCACCGAGGCAGGGTGACCCAAAAGAAAGAAAATCCCCAAAAGAAAAAAACTTTCATCATCATTCAACACTTTCACCACACTCATACATAATCACTGTCTTTGCAGAGGAGCTCAGATACGACAGCTGAGAAAAGTCCTCCCAGCTGTCACTATCTCAGACCCCTCCTTTAAAGTGCAGGCATTGTACTTCCCATTTCCAGGACTCAAGTCCAACTAAATCAATTAACTGGTTTCCCCGAATCCCTTCACACAATGTTACCCTGCTCACACTCCAACAGATCGTCATGTCCCAAAACCATTCGTCTCCATTCACTCCTATCTAACACGCTCACACATGCTTGCTGGAGTCCAAGCCCTCGCCCACAAAACCTCCTTTACCCCTTCCCTCCAACCTTTTCTAGGACGACCCCTACCCCGCCTTCCTTCCCCTACAGATTTATACGCTCTCCAAGTCATTCTACTTTGATCCATTCTCTCTAAATGACCAAACCACCTCAACAACCCCCTCTTCAGCCCTCTGACAAATACTTTTAGTAACTCCACACCTTTTCCTAATTTCCACATTCCGAATTTTCTGCATAATATTTACACCACACATTGCCCTTAGACAGGACATCTCCACTGCCTCCAGCCTCCTCCTTGCTGCAGCATTTGCAACCCATGCTTCACACCCATATAAGAGTGTTGGTACCACTATACTTTCGTACATTCCCTTCTTTGCCTCCATGGATAACGTTTTTTGTCTCCACAGATACCTCAATGCACCACTCACCTTTTTTCCTTCATCAATTCTATGGTTAACCTCATCCTTCATAAATCCATCCGCTGACACATCAACTCCCAAATATCTGAAAACATTTACTTCTTCCATAATCCCTCTCTCCAATGTGATATCCAATTTTTCTTTATTTAAATCGTTTGATACCCTCATCACCTTACTCTTATCTATGTTCACTTTCAACTTTCTACCTTTACACACTCTCCCAAACTCGTCCACTAACCTTTGCAACTTTTCTTTAGAATCTCCACAAAAATACCAACCACTCCAGCACTATATCCCTCCCTGCTTTTAACATTTCTGTCATGATCTCGTCAGTTCCAGCTGCTTTACCCCCTTTCATTCTACGTAATGCCTCACGCACCTCCCCCCCACTCACATCCTGCTCTTCTTCACTCCTAAATGATGTTGTACCTCCCTGGCCAGTACATGAAATTACCGCCTCCCTTTTTTCATCGATATTTAAAAGTTCCTCAAAATATTCCCACCATATACCCAATACCTCCAGCTCCCCATCTACTAACTCCCCTACTCTGTTTTTAACTGACAAATCCATTCGTTCCCTAGGCTTTCTTACCTTGTTTATCTCACTCCAAAAATTTTTCTTGTTTTCAGCAAAATTTCTTGAAAGAGCCTCTCCCATTCTTTCATCCGCTCATCTTTTGCACTCTCTCACCACTCTCTTCACCTTTCTTTTACTCGCCATATACTCTGCTCTTCTATTTACACTTCTGTTTTGTAAAAACCTCTGAAGCTACCTTTTTCTCTTTTATCACACCCTTTACTTCTTCATTCCACCACTCACTCCTCTTTCCTCCTGCACCCACCCTCCTATAGCCACAAACTTCTGCCCCACATTCTAATACTGCATTTTTAAAACTATCCCAACTCTCTTCAACCCCCCCACTACTCATACTTGCACTAGCCCACCTTTCTGCCAATTATTGCTTATATCTCACCCTAACTTCCTCCTCCCTTAGTTTATACACTTTTTCCTCTCTCTTACTTGCTGTTGCCATTTTGTTTTTGTCCCATCTACCTTTTACTCTAACTGTAGCTACAACCAAATAATGATCCGATATATCCGTTGCCCCTCTATAAACATGTACATCCTGAAGCCTACCCATCAACCTTTTATCCACCGATACATAATCCAACAAACTACTTTCCTTACGTGCTATATCATACCTTGTATATTTATTTATCCTCTTTTTCATAAAATATGTATTACTTATTACCAAACCTCTTTCTACACATAGCTCAATTAATGGTTCCCCATTTACATTTACCCCTGGCACCCCAAATTTACCTACTACTCCCTCCACAACATTTTTACCCACTTTAGCACTAAGATCCCCAACCACAATTACTCTCTCACTTGGTTCAAAACTCCCCACACACTCAATCAACATTTCCCAAAATCTCTCTCTCTCTTGTACACTTCTCTCTTCTCCAGGTGCATAAACACTTACTATAACCCACTTTTCACATCCAACCTTTATTTTACTTTAGCTCTAACTATTTGAAACCCCTGACCTAATCCCATTTATTTCTCCCCACTGAAACTCTCCTACCCCCTTCAGCTTTGTCTCACTTAAAGCCAGGACATCCAGCTTCTTTTCATTCATAACATCTACAATCATCTCTTTCTTATCATTCGCACAACATCCACGCACATTCAAACATCCTACTTTGACGGTTTTCTTCTTTTTCTTTTTAGTAAGCTATACAGGAAAAGGGGTTACTAGCCCATTGTTCCCGGCATTTTAGTTGACTTTTACAACACCCATGGCTTACGGAGGAAAGATTCTTATTCCACTTCCCCATGGATATGAAAGGAAAAGCAAGAAGAACAAGAACTATTAAGATAAAATCAAAGAAAACTCAGATGAGTGTGTATACATAAACGTGTACATGTTTGCGTAGTGTGACCTAAGTGTAAGTAGAAGTAGCAAGACTTACCTGAAATCTTGCATGTTTATGAGACAGAAAGAAGACACCAGCAATCCTACCATCATGTAAAACAAATACAGGGTTTCGTTTTACACTCACTTGGCAGGACGGTAGTACCTCCCTGGGTGGTTGCCTTCACCTTGTACCACATTCCACAAATTTTCTTAATCTCTGAAGAAGGCACCTCATCCACTCCCTCTTCCTCCTCCTGTGAAGCAAGTTCCTGAACTCTGGTCTGATGCTGTTCCAGTTCCAGCTCTTGCAGCTCTTCAGTGGTTAGCTCTTCATTGTGGTCCTCCACCAACTCTTCCACATCCTCGCCACTCACCTCCAACCCCAGGGACTTGCCCAATGCCACAATACCTTCCACAACAGGCCCAGGGTCGGCAGGGTCATGGTCAGCCTCAAACCCTTCAAAATCTCTCTGTTGGACACAATCTGGCCACAATGGTTTCCAAGCAGAGTTCAAAGTCCTGGAAGTCACTCCCTTCCAAGCCTTACCTATAAGGCCTATGCAGTTGTAGATATTGAAGTGAGTCTTCCAAAACTCTCTTCAACTCAGTGTCTGAGGTCACTTCAAAGCACTTTTCAAACACTGCTTTTGTGTAGAGTTTTTTGAAGTTAGAAATGACCTGCTGGTTCATGGGCTGGAGGAGAGGAGTGGTGTTAGGAGGCAAGAACTTCACTTTTATAAAACTGAAGTCATTGCATATCATCCAAGTTTGGATGATGTGCAGGAGCATTGTCCAGCAACAGGAGGCACTTGGGGTCCAACTTATTTTCCAGGAAGGTATTTTCTCACACTGGGGCCAAACTCTTCATGGATCCAGTCTTTGAAAATTTGACTTGTGACCCATGCATTAGTATTAGCTTTCCACAAGACACACAATCTATTCTTGATGACATTGTGCTTCTTGAACACTCTGGTATTTTCTG